>BMAC01001537.1:68132-90802 GCA_014905375.1 Phtheirospermum japonicum
TAAATTGAAAGCAAACCCTAATACAAGATTTTTCCTAACTTGACCCTAAATAATTGATTATTCCTAAATTGAACCCTAAAGCTATTGATTATTCCTAAATTGAACCCTAATTATTCAATTATTACTAAATTGAACTCTAATTACTTGATTATTCTTAAATTGAACCCTAATTAATTAATTATTCCTAAATTAGCCCCTAATTACATGATTATGTCGTAAAATGATGGGATTCGTTTCTATTTTTTACTATATTTTCTATTTTTTCGAGGGTTTTTCCCGTTTTTATATATTTAAAATCGAAAAAAAATAGAAAACGCGTCCTAAACGATCGACGCACGACCCCCGTGGTTCCACAACGCCGAGATACACCCCTCATCCAATATGGAAACATCACGACGCTACGCTCCTAAGATGATAGGATCGGTCGAGTTTTCACATTTTTTCTATTTTATTCTAAGATAGAAAAAATGAAATAATAGAAAAATATTAAAAAATAGAAACAAAACCCAAAAAATTACGTCCGTGGCGGGGAGGGGTGCGACTCGGCGTCCCGGAAATAAATCCTATTTTTTTATTATTTTTTTCTATTTTTTACGAATTTAATTATTTTTTTAAATAATAATTAAATTTCCGAGGGAACAAAATTTACCTCGGAATAAGTCCAAGGGAAATTCCATTCCCTCGGACATTTAATTAATATTTAAAAAAATAAAAAAATAAACCGAGGGAATTATATATCCCTCGGTTTTCTGAGGGACTACTTCCCTCGGAAAACCGAGGGATCAATATTTCCCTCGATTTTTCGTTCGGTAATTATGGCGGCATGTTTTGGCGCACGAATCTCCGAAGGATATTTCGAGGGAATATAATTCCCTCGGAAATAACCGAGGGAATTCTCTGTCCCTCGGTTTTCCCTCGGAAATTTCCGAGGGAATATAATTCCCTCGGTTTTTCCCTCGTAAAACTGCTGTTTTTTTGTAGTGTTAAGGCTTTAAACTAAAACCCGAGTTTGTGGAATACTAAATTCTATATTTTGCATATATCCAAAAGATGACCAGGCAATTAAATATGGATAAGTCAATATGTTAGCACTCCTATGATTGGTCAAATTGAAGATATAAGGAAAGATTATTTTCGTCAGTGGAATGGCGAAGAACTGGTGGGAGCTGAAATTCTCTACCTATGTACAAGATGCGCATTTTTGTACCATTACTAATACACTTGACCAAATATTAATTTCCCAAAATTGTTATCTTGATTTAAGTCAAGAAAGTGCAATGTCACTAGAATGGAATCAAAATGTACTTTGATACCTAAAAGAAACCATTGACGTGAGTTTATTTTTCTCATTCATAAATATAATTGGGACTGCAGATGGTCTTGTAACCCCTAAAGAAAATGATGAGTTTACTTCCTACTATTAAACACCAAATAGTATTATTGATGTTGGTTACCCGTTTGATCCATGTAAAGATATCATTATTATACATGTAGTAGTTCGTGAGTATATAATAATCATACATATCCCTGAGAATAGTGGCTTGAATTCTACCACTGAAGAATTCACTTGTAGATATGAAGATATGTAAGTTGAAACGAACAAATGAAAGTAGGCTACATGAAAGGTGATAATATGAACCATATCACCACAATTCTTAAATAACCAACAATTATTAACTTTATCAAGAGTAAAGTAAATCGAGGAAGTGGGGACTTTTAAAGCTCACTTGATAGATGTATATATCATTTTCAAATTTCTTTTAATAGATGTACATATCAAAGAGAGGTGTAGACTTTAGAGGGGATCTCAACATAGGTGTGTTGTACTCTTTTTCCTTAAACCAAATTTTTTATTTTTTTCATTAGGTTTTGTTACTTGGCAAGGTTTTAACGAGGCAACAATGAAACACCATTTCACCCTTTGACTTGGCACAAGGGGGAGTGTTGAATGAAAATCACAATTAGTGTGCCTTCGTCAATAAGTAACTGATGAAGGAAAATTTAGGTATCTGTTATATTTATGTATTATGGAAACATGTATTTGATAATTTCAATTGTTATTCTGCTAGTTTATTCTCAGCTTATAAACTTTCTGACTTGATTATCGAACAACCTACGCTGGGACTATCAAGTTTAAGTTTTGTTGCAGGTCAATCTAGTTCATAAAGAAAACTTAAGGTGATCCGACCTCAATCTTTGGTGGTCCGAACTTTTGGTTTTATCAACGTGACCATGAATCTTTTCTTTCTTTCTTTCTTTTTTCTTTCTATTATTCTTTAAGATTTGTTTCTAGATAACTTTATCCTATTATGCAATAGTTGTAAATTATACCAACTGGTAAATCACGTCGCACATGCTCGGTGGAAAAGTTGTTAATAAGGTATGCTTGAACTCGTAACTCAAAAGTTCCACATATCACTTGTTCCATCCGTTAAAAGAGCACATGACATTGTCACTTTTTCTATTATATAGCAGGATGAAGCTAAAGGTTAGCGATAAACGCTCATCTCTACCAACTTTCTTGAAACATTAAGAATTTATATAAATATAAGCAATTATATGGTGCGCATGTAAGTGTCATAAGCTCATATCATATTTTAATATGATACGAGTTACAGTCAGTTTGAACTTAGTGATTGATAATCAAACTACTAGGTAATTGACCAATCAATTCGTGTCACATCACAATGTGGAACATACTTATGACACCCAAAATATGAATATCATATATAATTATTAAATTTAACTTTATATTCATCAACAAAAGATAAATAAATAAACTATATTGTAACAAATAAACTTCATCCTCAAACATTATTTTTTCTTTTAATGTACAATTCCTTCTTATTACGTACCAAGAAAAACTCATTGTTAAAATTGAAAGTTGTCTCGCCGTCACATTTGGTATTTGTGCGCTCTTTGAAATTAACAATAAGGGAATAGCTAATCAAATCAAATGCTCTTGAATTTTATCTAGTTAATAAAACTATATATGCCATTCAATTAAGGACACTGTTGTAAGTGGAGTTCGTTTTATCGAATATGAGCCATTATATATTTTAAAATGGTGTTTTTTTCCTCATATTTAATGACTGATAAATTTCAAATGTATATTAGTTATTACACTAAATTTTTAATAAGTAATTATCTTTTGTCACTTAGACTATTGCGTTATTCATAATTTACTATAAAAATTATTATTTATGACAAATCACTATACAAATTATGCGTGATTTACAATTTACTTCCTAAACTAGAATTGTTGTGGTTTTGTGCCCAAAACTGAATCATATGTTAATAAGGGTTTTTTTTTTCTCTCTTTTTAATACATTAAATTTCAAGATGCAAATAAAAACTATTAAAAAATACATCATAAGATGCTTTTTCTTGTGTTAGATACTCTTGTTTAAGCATTGGGTTCTCTTTTATAAGTGTATGGTTGTGTTTGGAAGTTGGTGTTTGAGCATAAGTTAAGAGTTTTAGACCTAATTTATAGAATTGACTTGTGAGGTCGAATTGTGTGGTTTCATAAATAAAGGTTTACTAATACTAGTGTTTAATCCTTCTGATTCATACAACGAATTAAAATAGACGGTGTGGGCTCATTCAATTTAAGTGTAATGATATTAATTTATAAATGTAATATAACAATACCTAGTTCATAACGGTTGTTGGTCAACATAAATAAATTTAAAAAAAATCAAAGATAATACACAATATATATTGAAACAACTTTCTGGACTAGATTATATGTCTAGTTATAGTTTAACTTGATGTCGTCGCATTGTTTCAATCTCTCCCGGTTAGTTAGTCGTGAAACAATCATATTAGTTACTCTTATATATTATATTGTCAAGATTTTGATATAAAGAATACTCAAATCATTTTGCGCATCTTATTGTTTAGTTTTTGTATTCAAAGGCAAAGTGAAAATCTTATAACAAATTTTTTTATATGTTAAAATGTAATATACGTGGGTAAAATATTCAAATCATATATTTTTTCCCTTCTAAGAAAATTAAATGCACATAACCAAAATTAATTGTATAATTTATATTTTTTGTTTTGATAATGTAATTTAGAAAAGTAAGAAACAAAACAACCTAGTTATATATTTTGATTCATACATATACAAATAAAAACGCACGTTGAATTTTAAGATTTTTTAAAATATAGTGATCATTTAATAATTATCAACAACAAATTGATTTAATTTGAGTGAAACATATACTTTCAAATAATTACCATATACGCTAAATTACTTTATTTAAAATAGTAAAATATAGTTGGACAATTTTTACTTGGTTACCAAAGTCATGTTAATATTTAAAAAATAAGATTCAATTAAATAAGTTGTGTTATTCGATTATATTTAAATTCACCAATAAACTCACACTTTTATATACTATTGTTTTCGGTCTTGAACCATACCAATGGATCGATCTGGAACTAAATCCAATTCAATTCAATCAAATTAACCTCTTTGTAAGGCAAATGAGCCCGTTTGACTAAGCAGATTAGAAAATATCAACAATCCAATCAGACTTTTTATTTATGAGAATTTCATGAAAGTGAAACATATGAACCAAAATAAATTATTATATTATCTCCTTAAATAGTGATATGTGTAATTCCACCAATTGAATATAGGCAATCACTTGGACATGTTAAGTGCATAACTTATTTAGTTTTACAAAATAATATATTTCTTCATTAATTTTGATGGACGTGAACTAAAAAAAAAAAGGTTCAAGCCAACAAATAAAATGTATTAAAGTCATATGTAAAATTTTTATTTCTAACAAAAATAAAGATGTAAATAATTAATGTAAAAATGATTGTTCCCACATAAACATTTTAAATTTTTAGTATTTTTATTACATTTCATCTGGTTTTGTTCTTTTGGAGGATAAAATATAGTTAAATGATTACAAATACTTATTTAATAAATTTGAAAATTAAAAAATATATAAATAATATAAAATGACCATGAGGAATCTAAATAAATATTTACAATATTGAATGACCATAGGAACATAAAACGAAAACATAATTATAATGATTTAAAATAATACTGAAAAGAATTTATAAAATTACATAAAAATATAAAAACTTATGATTAAACTCTTTCTTAAATCTTAAAGTTGACAACTATAAAAATAAATAAATAGAATATTATAAAATATATAAGAATACAAAACTAAAAAAACAATAAATCATAAAAAAATATTATATAAACCCTGGTATGAGCAGTAAATATTACTTCCACAAATTTCAATATTAAAACTTATTTTAAATTAACATTTATTTCATATTTTATTATAATTTATTTTATATTTTTGCAATACTTATTTTCATATTATTTGTAATAATTATGTTTTTTATTTTTATTTAGCAACTTTCAAAATTATTAAAATTTGTTTATAGTCCTTAAGTTTATTTTATAGATTTTTATTTTATTTCATAATTTTATAAAAAAAAAACTTATTATTATTTCAGAATATTTTATAAATTCTTACATTTATTTCATAATTTTAAAGTTTTTATTATATATTTTTGTAGATTCTATTTTTGTTGATTTCTTTATAATATTTCTTTCTTTTTTCTTTTTTAACTTTTAGAATTATTAAAGTTTAATTTATAGATCTTATATTTATTTTATAATTTTCTTTAAATGCTTATTTATTTTTAAAGAATTTTCTTTTTTAGTTTTTTATTATTTAAAAGTTTATTGTTACTTTATATATTCTCTATTTATTATTTTTTTAACTTTCAGAAATTGTAATCTAAAAACATTTACATAAATAATTATATAAATAAAAAATATGTAATTACAAAATGGAGGGGAAAAATTTAAAAACATATTTCGAAATAGTAATCTTTTATTTATATATATATAGATATATAGATATAAATTATTATTTGTTAGTTAAACCTGTTCCATAAGTTATTCGATAATTTTTCCTTTTTTAAACTAGATTCGTCTAACCCTATATTTCATGTATGCAGTCTATTTGCGCCTTTTTNTCTTTTATTAAGGGTCACGATAGGAAGAAGACAATGGCAAAACCAATACTCCTACCATGTTTCTTTTGTAACGCAACTTCTTGTATCTTACTATTTGTCTACGGCTGCAAAAGTCCAAATCCTTCACTATCAAAATTCAATCTATTTTTTCTCAATTCCAGTCCAGCTCTTGGACTTTTGATGCTTTATTCCTTAACCACCACATTCTCGCCGTAATTTTCTCTTTCTTTTATATTTACTTGAAAATAGATTGAAATTGAAATTGAATATTCATTTAGTTTTATTCTTCAGCCTTGAGAAGTATTTGTTGTTTACGCAATAACTTACACCTGCCAAAATCCATAAATGCGAACTCACAAATCAACCAATTAACTAACCATCACGTACTTAGATCGAATAATACAAATGACAGAATCACATGAGACGTAACTATAAAGTATCAAACCAATAAGTCCAACCTTGTCAAATTCATTTTCACACTCTTAAATGTGCGTAGCTATATATAATTCGCTGGTGCATGGCAAGTAAACGTCGTTGAATTGAAAACTATAATCGACCCTAGCTGTATTTTCAAACACAAAGTCCCCATCATCGATCCAATTCCTACTCTCTTATTATTATTCTATATAAATAAAGAGACCCTTTCCCCAATCTTCGTGCCTTAATTTCTTATTAGTCCGGTGTATTACTATACTCTAGTTTTTCTTCTTGACTGAAAAACGGTCAATATTCTTATTCTTTTTTCTTTCTTTGAGTTTGATCATTTTATCTTTGTTAGTATGCATCTTTTGGACAAAGGCAGCATCTTGCTCAATTACCTACCAATCCTATTCGTGTTATTACAACTACAATTTTCACAATCCTATCCAAGAAATTATGAAAATAATAAGGTGAAAACTGAGGTTTTTCTATCACCCAAGTTTGTGTTAGAACCAGGATTAGTGTCCAACAAATATTACTTCAACATCGATTTTCCACGTGGCCACATTGCTCTCAAGAGTTTCGATGCTGAGGTTGTCGATGGGAAGGGCAATCCAATCCCACTCCACGAAACTTACCTCCATCATTGGGTTCTCCAAAGATACTACCGACGGAAAAATGCCGGTAGGGTCGGAAATTACCATACTGACCTTGGGTTTCAAAATCCGGATCAAATCATTGTCGGGAATAGCGGGGTTTGCGATAATGCGCTCACGCAGTATTTTGGACTTGGAGCCGAGACTCGGAAAACATCCACTTATGTGCCCGATCCGTACGGAATTGAAGTCGGTAATGTTACAAATTTTATTTTCAATAATCTGTGTATATATGTTATATTTATTTTTAATTAGGGTAAAATTGTTAAATTCATCTATATATAGCCGTAGAGATTTCACAGGTTAAAGTGCATCCAAACATTTATACTCGTATAAAAGTAATCTTTATTTTGTAACATTGAATAATAATATTATTTAAAATAAACCAAAACAGGCAATCCGGCGGATGTTCCGGTTGGGTACGAGGAAGGATGGGTTCTAAACGTGCATGCTATTGATACTCGCGGGGCCGAAGATAAATTGGGATGCACAGAGTGTAGGTGTGATTTGTACAACATGAGCTTGTCTGAAAATTATAAAGGTGGTGTGAGATGTTGCCACGATGAGACGAGATGTAAGCTGAAAGAAGGGTTTCAAGGTGTGAAGAGGAGTTTATACTTGAGGTATACGGTGAGGTATGTTGATTGGGAACCGTCGATTGTGCCGGTTAAGATCTATATACTTGATGTCACTGATGTTTGGACAAAAGGAGATGAATCCAGAGGGGTCAAAGACAGACACAATTGTGTGGTAAGTGTTATCTTATTAAAAAGTTAGCCATTCATGTCAGTAAGTCAAAAGCAGTACAAATAATTTATCCTTCAATGCATAGTGTCAAACTAGGAACTGATGTTTCACTATACGGTTTTGGACTCTTTTTAATTTATCTTTTGGTCAAATTTACCTATATTTTATATATATTTTTATTTTATTATTAAAAAATAAATGCCACATGCACAAAATTACTGATTTTGACTTTATGCATTGGAGATAGTTTATAAAACCAAAATTTATTTTTTTTAACATTCATCTTACATGAATAGACATTCTATTAATTAATTGACATGTGTTGAAAATTATTTAGCGTCAAAAGACTTGGATCGGAGATTCTCTAAGAATTATAATGTCTTAAATTGCAATAGACTTAGTTTTCCTGTTAGTCCATTTTAGATACAAATTTACCCTTCAAGTTTAATCTAATTGCAAAAAATGAACCATCTTTTATAAATATGACCTTAATAACATTTTATAAATTCCACCATCAAAGTCAAAGGAGGATATGAAAGAGAATTGAATTATTGTTTTTAATAAGACAGGTATTGAGTTTGATAATAAGGTTAACAATGTTCTATGATTGATTTTGTGATATATTTTTAGAAGGGACACGACATGTTAGTTAGGTTTATCTCCAAGTCTAACGGCCATTGCTTTTAAAACTTACGAAAAAAATTGAGATCATATTGTTTAATTACAAAAATACCCTTGCATTTTAGTATAAGTACAAAATAGTACAAACTACACCCTCAATAGAGTGTGTTTTATTAAGAAAACACAAATTACAAGAGTAGTATTTGTAATTTCTGAAACATAAATGGATAAGATCTGAAGGATGACTTTTGTAATTTCCTAAATACATATATATATCTGATATGTACAAACTCCAAATTTCACTCATCGTATTTTGAACAGATTGAATATGACATCGAGTCTTGTCCCGTTGGCATGGCCAATGATGGTTGCATTCATACGAAGAGCTTAACCGTTAGTTTACCGGCCGGCGGTGATCTAATATATGGAGTTGGACACCAACACGCTGGAGCCACTGCCACAACTCTATATGGAGAGGTACTTAATTTTGAACACTTCATAACTTTTATTTGAATCAATTATCATTCTATCTTTTTACATATAAAAATACATGTTCTACATGTGAACTTTTGTTTTTGCAAGCGAATCAGATGCTTTTCCTACTCTTGTTTATGTTTGTTAAATCGATATTTCAACGATTGCATATTATGCAGGTTTTGAAAAAAAAGTAACACTCGTCAAAAATTTTAATGTTATTCCCAATGCATTATATTGGGATTAGATATCCAAATTTAAGTTTATATTTTCTATATTCATTTCCTTTTTGTAATAATTTTGTATAACTCAGTATTTTTCTTAAATAAAATATTTGAAATTCTAAAAATAAATTATCTCAACTTTAGTGATAAATAAAAATTAATTCAACTTATATAGATTTTTTAATTAAATATAATTTTTTGTATTAGCAAAATAAAAGTAAGATATTGAATTAGGCAAAATATGATAAATAAAATATTGAATTACGTAGCATATAATAAAAGGAAAATATTAAATTAGGATAAATATAATAATAGAAAATATTAAATTAGGTAAAAATATATAAAATAAAAATATTAAATTAGGTAGATATTTAGTTTTGTGACACCGAAGCACCGGAATTTTTTCCGAAACTAACACAAAGCTTGGGAAACTGACACATAGGGTAGGAAGATTTTACATTAATATATATAGGAGAGATATATCAAAAAACTTAGTGAATCGACTGTTCCCAATATTCCGGTTAGTGTATTTGTGAAAATAGTGAAGACATGTTTGAATCAAAATTTGTTGGAATTCTAAATCCTGTATTTAAAATTTGGGTATTCAAAATTTTGTAAATAGTGAATTTTCTTATTTATTATAAAAAAATCTTCTACATTTTACCTTATCACGTGTAATAGTAAATAATGTTGTATCATAATATTGTATTTAATAGTATTTAAATATATATTAATAAGATAATACGTGGATGTAAGAAATTGTTGTTTAAATATTTGATTTTTTGAATTTTAAAATAAACGAGTATACAATATTTGTATACAAATTTTGTATTCCAAATTCTGCTAGAGAGTCATAATGAAAGGGAGGAGAGAGGAGGACTTTTTAAGGGAAATAAATGAGGGTTTGGAAAAATTTCTAGGAAAAAAATTTATTGAGTTCATATACATTTGATTATTAAGGGTACTTTGTCCACTCAGAAAGCGAATTTATTTTTCTTGTGGTTCCAATCGCAACCTGTACTTTCGGTGTCTGTTCTCACATGGCAGTTTTGGGTAATATACCCAATTTTTGGTTAGAAGCAGTTGTATCCATTATTTTTTAAAAAGTTGTAAAGCTTTCTTTTTTTGGGCAAAATTTGATTTGAAGGGACCAATTTCGTTGTCATCTATAGTCACTGGACTTGTGATTTTAAGAAAATAATTCGTCTCTTGCCATATTAACAGAAGATCTTATGGTTATGTATCTATATAATTATTAAAAAAAAAAAAATCAAGATTCCAGATTCGATCTAAACTACATGAAGACTAATACTACATAAAATTACATATACACTCTTGACATTAGTTTCTATTTTTCAAATAGTATAATAGAGGTAGTTTTTGTTGACAGAAAAATAAACTTGAACGTTTATAATATCCTAAGTGGGCATTCACAAGTTTTAGAAATAATTGATTTCTTGGTCGTGAATTTGTAAAAATCATTAATGCATCTTATTTGCAATGGTTGTTGTCTACAAGGGAGGAAGATTAATATGCTCGTCCATTCCGAATTACGGACAAGGTGATGAGGCTGGAGACGAGGCCGGTTACATAGTGGGAATGTCGACATGTTACCCGTCGCCTGGTTCGGTCAAGATTTCCGCTGGTGAGACGTTGACTCTTGTATCCAACTATAGCAATGAGCGGAGCCATACAGGAGTCATGGGCCTTTTTTACATTCTAGTTGCCGATTCGTTGGAAAAACATGAAAAATCGGCCCTTTACGCTCCAACTAAAGTAAGATTTTTGTTTCTTTTCTAAATGCGAATTTGTTATGTGATTTTTGGTAATTAGGCTAAACTACAGGGTAATTTTTGTAATTAGGCTATTTAGTGTTTGCAAACTCGAAATAAAAGTGATTCTCAATTGCCACCAACATGTTCGTTTCCTTGCAGGCACTTAAAACGATTATGACGTCCAAGTTTGTATGGCCAATCGTTCTTTTTGGAGTTGCGCTCGTTGCAATCCTCGTTTTAGTGTTCAAGGGTAGGAAGGGAAGAGGAGGAGAAGGTTATGAAGCTATGATGTGAGCTTGTTCCTCATTATTTCAAGATTAGCTCACCTCAAAATATCTTTTGTAGTTTTTGTTCTTATACTATGGTGCTCCCTATTTAAGGATGATGTTAAATGAAATAGTTAAATAAATAATTATGCTTGTACTAATTGAGTAGAGATATAATGTAGTTGGCACTGTAAAATGGCATAAACATTGCTGGAATTTGGTAATAAGTTTTGATACTTAAACAACTGTTAATTTTCAGTCTGTGTCAATTTGGGTTACTTGGTCGTGTTGATGTTGAATCTTCATGTAAATTTTGGGTTATATTATCCTAAACACATATAAATAAATTAGTTAAAAGATAATATAATACAAGAGTACGAGATTTAATTTGCCTAATATTCTCATAGGTCGTTGCCTTAGCCTAGCATTATCAGAAAAATATTTCAACAGTTTTACAAAAGATATTAAAACAAAATAGGGCTTTTCTAACTGCAGTCATCCTTTTACTTGACTATTTGTAGTCATACCTTCAATAAATGTCACGTGTCATATCTAATTATATTATTATTAATTAAAATATTTATATTAATTTGTGATTGTATAGAATACCCTTTTGTATGTTTATTTTATTATAGAAAATAAATAAATATTTTTAATTTATTGTAAAACACTTCAAAAATTTACTATTCACAAAATACCCACAAAAGTAAAAATTTATTTTCAAAAAAACCCCTATCTAATATAAAACTCCAAATCATAAAATCTAATAAATTATTAAACCCAAAATCATAAAACATAACTAATAAAATTCAATTAAGCTAATACCTAATTAATCATAAAATATGAAATCATAATTAAGCCCATCGTCTAAAATACTTAAAATTCAATACAGAACAAGAACTCTAATTCCCTCCGTGAGAAAACCCCAAATCCCAATCATTCTTAAAACCCTAATTAATAGAACCAATTTACCCAATCCAACCGTAATTCAGTTCCTCCGTGGAACACATTCTCAATTTCAAAAGATATTCGGAGCACCTTATATCTGACCAGGTCCCTTTCATCCACCGTTTTCCACCGCCGCCCCTCCACCGTCTTTCGCCGCAACTATCAACATCCTGGCATCCCGCTCCTCCCGTCTGATACTTGAAAGCAGACGACAATAATCGCCGCATAAATTGGAGTTCTGACCGTATTTTATTCTAGGTTAGTATTTTATCGATTACAAACTAGGGCAATTTTTTTTTGTAATAATTGTTTTCGATTTTCATGTTAATTGTTCTCGCGATAAACACTCATTAATCCATTATAATGTTATGTATATTATATGAATTTGGTATAATTTGACATATGCTGGTGAAATATGGGATGTTTGATCAGATTTTATTTTGCCTAACTATCCAATTGATGTAGTTTGGAGCTTATTGAACTTTCGCTTATCTTTTCGCGTACCTGTGATGTTTTGTAAAAGCTGAATACATAATAATGACAACATTTGATGTTTAATTCTGTGGGTCAAAATTGTTTTTCCAATTCGATGTTGGGCGAAAAGCCATGAAGTGAGTTTTGTCGTTCGGGGTTCAAATATTTGTACTGTCTGGCATCTTACTGTTGTATTAAACACCTGAAACTTGATTGAATCTATCAGCTTCGACAAATCCTTTATTGAAGGTGTGTTCTGTAGAATTTGTGAATAGAATACATATTCCAGAATGCGGATTACATTGAATGTATACTGCGAATAGAATGATTCAAATTTGATTCATATTGAATGATTATAATTCTACGAATCTCCACAACGCTTGTTTATTGAATACACATTAAAATTTCAACTGGATGTGTGTAATAATAATAATATTAGTAATAATAATAATGACAGTAATATTAATAATAATAATAATAACATTACTAATAATAATAATTACACTAATAATAATAATTACAGTAATAGTAACAATCATGTATAATAATAATTATAATAAAAATATTATTGATGTGCAGTAATCGGTTTTTGAAATGGATAACTCACGCGGTGAGGAGGGACTTTCTTCGGGTGATGCTCAAACTTCTATCAACGAGGAACATCGAACACAAGCACCCCTGGACGCGGCAACAGTTAGGGGAATGGTTTTTGCCACCGGCGAAGAGGCCCATTTATTTTACACTAACTATGGTAGGCAAATGGGCTTTGATGTTAGAAAATGTCATTCTCAAACCAGTAAGGGTGTTCTGAAAAACATGATATGGGAGTGCGTTTGTGCGGGGCTAAGGAAGGGAACAATTTCAGAGGGTAAACGACTTCGAAAAGAGACAGTAAACAAGAAATGCAATTGTCCTGCTAGACTCCGCATTGTACACGACGTTGCAACCGGCTCGTACAAGGTTTTCGATTTCCAACCTGCTCACAACCACGCCCTAGAAACGCCGGAAACCGCATACCGTCTCAAGTGTAACAGGCATGTGATGTTAATTTCACTTTATATTTTTAAATATATATTTGTGCTGCATAACGTTGTCGCCGTTCGTGAAAGTGTTGGGTTTGACTTAAATTTCCATGAAAGTAAGGCAGATACAATCTGCATACATGTATTAAAAAATAAAATAAAATAAAAACAAATATAATAATAATAACAATATTTTTATTATTATTAATTTTATAATAATAATAATAATAGTAATAATAATAATAATAGTTATAGCAATAGTAATAGCAATGTTGATGATTTTAATAACTTATTTTACTTTATTGCAAATTATAATTTTATTCTCATATATGTTTTATATATATTTCTTCTAATCAATGCAAATCTGAATCCAGGTCGCATATTATTCAAAAAATGGATGTCAATGGTGTCGTAAATGCACAAGTAAGCAGTCGTAGTGATTTGGGGAAGATCCAGTATGTATCTGACCAGCTGGACGATTACGGTAGATCATTATTCGAGACGCCCTATTTCGGACACCTTCTATATCTGAAGAAGAAAATAATAGCTCCTCAACTAATTCACCAATTAGCTATCCGAGGAGTGACCGGTAGTGAGACCAACGATGTGTGGTTCGATTTTAGAGGGGCACGTGCTCGATTCGGTTTGCAGGAGTTCACCCTTATAACTGGTTTGGATGTTGGACCGTTGGGAGAGGAGAGCGTGAAGAAAGGTGATAAATCAAATTTGTTGACAAAGTATTTCCCCCGATGCAAGAGAAGAGGTATCAATCGAAGAATACTATTGACAGCCTTCGATAATTGCCAGGATCAAGAAGATAAACTCAAGCTTGATCTCCTCGTCTGCTTGGTCTGAGTTCTGTTAGGGGTTAAGGAGGGAAAATGGCTGAACTTATGGTTATTTCACATAGCTGATGACATGGATAGGTTTAATAGATATCCATGGGGGAGGAAGTCATTTTTCTGTACCATTAAAATTTTTAGGAAAAGATTGCTTAATGGGAAGAATGAGGAGGAAGAGAAATCTGATAACTCAACGAAGAGAGGTGGTGTAGAACTGAAGGGGTTTCCACTTGCTATAATGGTGAGCCATTTTAGTTAAATCTGTATTTTGACTTCTTTTAACCTAAAAATTAAATTGATAAATTTTTGATTATTTCTGTTGTTTTATGCAGGTTTGGGCTTTCGAAGCGCTTTCTGGACTCGGTGAGAGTTTTGCCAAATTTTGTGGTGAAGCAGTCCCTAGAATGATCAAGTGGTCCGTCCACGACCATGTATTGGAAAATGATGTTCACATTCGTTTAGAGTCAGAAAAGGTAACAAATTGTACCTACATATTATTTTTGAGTATATACATTTCGCGGCACAAAAGTTTTAAAATAAAGCTAATCATGTGCTGTTGAATGTAAAATGCACATTGGAGCCGACAACAATAAGATATTTGCTCCATTCTGGCAGGGAATGGCTAAATTTTATGGTGCAGTGGAATCATATCTTGGCAACGGCAATGGTGACGATGAGCCAAGGTGCAAGACAGCTAATCCTACTCCCATTCCTGAATGTGAGTTCTGTGCGTTTGGAGGTGATAGTGCGATTAATGAAATCCCATACTGTTGCATGGGCAGGATGATGGACCGACGACTGAGTGTTTTTAAACAAGATGTTATGGAGATGCTGCAGCCTAAGTAGGATGTAATTGATAAGAAGCTTGATTATCTGATAAAAATGATGGAGGGAAAAAAGAGAGCCCTCCCGTTGACCAAGAAGATGTCATACATGAGAATTTTGAAGATTACAAATGCCGGGACTCGAAAGCCGTTACAGGTAATTCTTTGAATCGTTGGTCCGTGTTAAAATGTTTATTTAAAAACCTGTCCGAAGATCCACTGTGCAGTTCGATAACTTTCAGTCAAAATGCAGATTAAGGTTGTCGCTTGTCGTGCGGCACGAGTGTTTTAGAATTTCAAAGAACCTTTGGTAATGAACCAGGTGTTGGTGGCGTTAGAGAAACGGCGAATGATCAAGAAGCAGGTGATTTTCTACTCTTGTAATTCTATACATTTCACTAGTTTTAATAAATTAATATCTATCGTTTATTAATTTATTTCAGCAATGTGCGAAGGCGATCTTGTCGATGTTGAGTTGTTACCTGGGGGTGGAACGAAAAGGCGAACAAACTCGCAATGCTCTCCCATTCTAAATCCAGAAAAAAGGCGTAAAATTAAGAGCATTACATTGTTTGATCCAAACAAGAAGGTAGATGAGGCCAAGGTTGATGACCTTCATCGATGGCTAGCGAAGGCCACACAAAGGTAAACAAATGTTTGAGGAAGCTAGTTTTTGAACTTCATATAGTCAGTACATGAATGTTTAGAGCAATCATTATAATAAATTATTACAATTAATTTTCAACCCTACAAATTAGGGTTTAAAAAAGACTTCGTATGCTACGAGATTACTTTAACCATGTTATCTTATTACGTCAAATCATTAAATCACATGGTTTTTTTTTTTTTGATTTTTTCTTGTCAGCGATTGGCTACAATTAGCAACGTGTGACGTTTCTAGGAAATCTTTCGACGATATCTTGACGGATAGGTGGTTCATGGATGATGTAAGTTAATATTCTGACATGTTATATCATAATACGAAGTAGTCTTATGGTCCTTTTAATGATTACCTTTTTCTTAACATGTCGATACTGCGCTATTCCATATGCGAGAGCGTGCAGTAGAGTACACCCACCTTTTTAATCAGTCATCATGCGTTTTGGATTGTGGATTTGTGAACCAAGTGATTGTAGCCTACCGCCGAATACCAAACCATGGGAAAGGGAAAAAAGTGAACCACATGGCTGACCTAGAAGCGCTAATTAAAGAACCTGATAATGGTATAATAGGCTCGTTTTTGTGCCGGTATGTCAAGGGGAAATTGCTGCTGCTGGGTAAATCGTGGAAAGGGTGCCGATTCTTGTATGCACCTCATTGTGTGGATAGTCATTGGTTTGCGATCAGGGTTGACTTGGAAGAGCGGTGTATTAAAATATATGACAGCATGCCTCGCCACATCAGGCATGGAATTATGATGCAGGTCATAGTGCCCCTTTCTATTTTAATACCTATGTTGATGCGTGTGCTTGTAGAGGAGAGTTACGATCCTGCCGAATATAGGCACGAGAAGCGAACATGCCCTATGCAAGAGAATGGGTTAGTCTCTCGAAACTATATTTAGATTTATCTATATATAATAATATTGTTGGTTGATTATGTGTACATATTTCGTATTAGGTTCATTTTGATCCTTGAGTTGATTATAAGTATTTTCTTCGGTAATATGAAGGTGGATTTTTTAAAACATGTTGCGCATTATTTGTTTTGGAAAACAATGGCGGGAGGGATGATCATCTGGCTTCTTCTGTAAATATACTTTGTTTTTTCACAATTCAAGATTCTGAATCTGCTCCATTTATGTTTCTTGGCATGAATTGTTCTGGTAAATTTATAATTATTTATTTTCACAGCATGTAGCCGTTCTCCCAAAACGACGGTAATTCGTTTGTGGTTCGATTGTTCTGACAAAAAAGACGACTATGTAACCGTTGTTCCAACTGGTTGGTATGTTAAGAATCGACAAAACGGTTTCTTGTTTTATTAGTAATTCGCATCAACCCGTTTATAGTGTAAATATATATTTGGATCAATCCGGCAATACATTATATCACAAGTGGTCACATGCCAAATATGAAATTATACAGTGTTAAGCATAATCTAAATTCGAAGAGGAAAAAATGAACCATATTTACGAACTCAAATTCAGAAAACCATTCATCTGAAAACAGACAACATCCCGAAGACACCAAAGTGGAACTACTTTCAAGGCACGTGATTAAATTTCTTGATTCTGAAGTGCTAACAAATATAAAAGTAAATGTAGTGATCCCTTGGAGATTTATATCTAATTGCTACTCAAACTTCATCAAGATTTCTACGAGGGAGCTGCCATATTCGATGTATGAATTTACATAACGTTGAAGAGCTGCAAGATCATCTAAATGTATTTCGTATTGGACTTGATTAGGTTCTTTGCCGAAGTATTTAGGGGTCAAACCCATAGTTCGATGTCGTGATGCATACGTCGCCGGTTTTGCATATATTGTGTTATATTGGATAGAAATTCTCTGGATGGGTGGTGTGACGACTTCGCTCGAGTTAATCAGAATCCTGAACTATATTGGTTCCCTATGGTCCAATAATAATACATAATATGAATCGTGAAAAGTTTTATAAATGATATTTATGCTATCGACCTACCCACGATGAGCTTCGTTTGGTTCGGTGTATATTACTGTTGCTAGCCTTTCGCGCGCCTCTTTCAATTCATGCTGCAATTTTATAACCGATTAACATCGAAAATCTGTTGGAGTGAAATATTATCATTACTTTTGCATAAAGTTCTAAAATAGTGCTAACCTCCGTCAGAACACGATTAAGTTCTTCTGGAAAAACCATTTGCAAACAAACATATAAACCGCAGTCGTGACTGAAATAATACATGAACATAAAATTAAATATACGTGTCATTATTGACTATAATATCGAGTTCGACACATTACCTATTCTGTTGTTGTGGGATTGTTGTCAGTACACCACTCAAATGATTTTGTAACATCTTCGTGAATAAAAGCCCCTCCTTCCCACACACGTGCAAGCGTCTCCATCCGACTCACCTTAATGAACCCGCCGTATAAATTAGTTCCCAAATAAAAAAAATAAACAAACGGTCAGCATGAATCACTAGGAAACAGAAAGAACATTACCATGATCTTTGCTAGATCCATCCTACATGTAATTTGGGAGTGATCCCTTAGCGTGTCGGCGATCATCACCTTCCTTGCAAAGAATTGTACGATGCATGAGAACCAATGACGACCATCACAGAGTGGAATCGTGATACTCCTGCATTTGCTCTTCAAACCTTTAAAAATCCCTGGGACCGCGAAGATATATTTCTGAATGGTAGCGTCTTCATACTGTCCCAGACATAGGTTCTGCAATATAACACACAATGTCATTGTAATTTATGGTCGCAAGCAACTACTTTACCCCTGTAAAAAAACCTTACGCTGAAAGACGCTGGGAAGACCCAATCCACGTTTGCAAATCCCATACTTTGCCTATCATTCCATACTTGAATCGCAACAAAATCTATTACCTACAACCATGGAATATAATATAAAGTGTCCAATATTTGCTTCATCACATAAAGCGGAGTTATAGGTTAGTTCATATTTACCCCCGTCTTGAACCACGATGGATATTTCATGGTTCTCATGTCGGCACTAGTCAAGTACCATTCCTTATATTTAATCAATGTATCCCTGGGACGCAAATAAACTATTATAAAAAGCATGCTTTTATAGTGACTTCCAGTGATTTAAATAAACATCGAAGATAAATATTATAAAGTAGAATGCTTACTCTACATTTAATTTTTCGTCAAACACATGTGCCACTACTCCTTCGTCGTGATCCCAATATTCGCAGATGGAATTGAAGATATCGACTACTGCTCCTACAAATGGATCAATTAATTATTTTTTATCTTTAACTATCGGAATTTCATGCCATATCTACGAACTAAGAATAATAATATAGAAATAAATAACAAAATTTATGAACCAATGAGTCATAAACCTCTCGCTCGCTTGTACGAAGGATTTTCGTGTGTTGTAGGTGGGAGAATGTCAACACTGTCTTGAAATAATTTTTTTGGTTTCAAACACTCAGTGATTGGTGTAGTCCGGTGGGGTTTTTGGGGAGAAGGTGGAGGACTATTGTCGGTGTCTTCATTCAATACGTTTTTTTCTAAATACTGAGCTCTTGGTGTAGTTTTATATAAGTAATCGCGAGCTGGTAAAGGACATCCATCGTTGTCTTCATTAACATTGTCCTTTTCATAACTTTCGTTTTTCAGTGTGTTCCTTTCGACGTGGTTGGGAGTAGGAGAATGAACATCAATGTTTTCCGCGTCTGATTCATTTGAGATTATATCCCGTTGCTCCATCTTCTTTATCATCATGCGCTTAATGCTGATTGCAGTTAAGACGCTCTTATTTAACACCGTCAGTTGCTCCATTATACCCACGCCCAAGCTGGGTGGTATGTTAATGGTGAATCTATTTGTTTCATCTGCGTTTGGGTCTGAATTTTGCTGTGACACGCAAGATGGTGAGTTTGACTATGAAATTATGTGACATATATATATGATAATAATTAATGTATAGGATTTATGATGGTACGTACAGGGTCATTTTCGATTTTGATTTCATGAGATGATAAGAGGGCCCTAGTCACTTCCGTTTGTGACCATTGCTCAATTGTCCAAATTTGTGGACATAATTTCTTGCCCATCGTTGGTAATTGTACAGCCAAATGGTTGAGAAAAACAACCTGCCATCAAAAATAATAAGAAAAAAAAACAAGAATAATAGGTGGTTACACCATGCAATATAAATATGAGCAATGTAGGCCGTCGCGAAGAAAGAATGGTGCACACACACGTGAAGAACACAAATCGATCGAACAATGTTAGTTACTTCCAACAGAAGGATACATCCTGCAACGTACGTAGTTTGTTTATTTTTTGCATTCGTTATGCCGGTGATTAGTCTATCCAATATCATCTCCGACCAGTTGTAGGCATTCTAATTCCAAAACTTCGTTGGCTTTAGGAAATAAAACTGCCGAAAAAAGCGCTATTAAATATAAGATCAGAAAGTCGGTCCCTTGAAAACCCGGGACTCTCTTTAACAATTGCGTGCAGCCAATTGTGTCACCTTTGGTATCCATAAATAGTTTTTTCAGCAGGTCTTGTCCTCCGTCCAATTTCGCTGGTGTCTTTCTTCTTTCACACGATAGACCAAATACAGCCTGCACTGTTTTCGCATTAAACTTTATAGACGTCCCATTCACTTAAAGTGTCCTTGAATTAGTGTCGAAACGTGTCACTAGGGAACTGACTAACTTACGGTCCAGTTGTGTTATCTTCATGCGGGGAAATGACCCAAACCCTACGGAATTTATTTGAACACATTGTTCGACCGAAAATCTCTGATGTATGTAGTACAAGATCTTCAGCTTCGTACGATGTTGGAAAATACGGGTGTCCTGTCTATCGCCACCCTTCACCCCACCCGATTTAGATGGCGGTGACATGCTATACATTGTGCGTGTGGCCGCTGTTCCAAAACGTCGCTTCAGACTGCACGTATCGGTCGACGGATGTCATTTTCTACTGCCAGGGTTTTTTTTCCGAATTCATCCCTGTAGATATAAGTTAGACAACGGAGAACACATAACTGATATGCAGCCATCTTCCAACAAAATTCCGAAAATATGATTTTCTAAATTACACAATTTAGAACAATATTTATCAAATTCTAATTTACACGGGGTTTGTAATTTGAGATGAACCCAATTGATATAATTTCCTCGGCATTATAAACAAAAAACATAACGTCCCTAAAATCGACCAAAATCAAGAGATTCACATAACTACAAAGACCAGTATTAGATTTACCTTGATGTCTAATCGGCACCTCGATTAATTATTTCGTGGTATAGAGCTTGTGAAGTTATAGTCTCGCTGTGTTTGTGAGCAGTTTTTTCGTCCCGCAAAGTAGAAGAGATGTACGCAGAATTTTAGGCCCCGCTACGGAATATGGTAACTTCCCCGTTAAAATCCACACAATAGAATATATGATTTGATATGCTCACATGATGATTATAATATTTTGAAAATAAAAAGGAATCATGATAATACATTATGATTTTCTCAAAAGAGAAGCAAGCGTATGAAGGGGACTATCTACTTGTCTATAATAATTCTACTTTCGTAACTTCTGCTTGTCCTCTTTAACGAAAAGTAATTGTCAAAAAAATACGATCAATATTAAATTTTCAAATAATATAAAAAAAATCAATAAAGTTTTGTAATTAGTTCAGGAAGAATATTTTACCTAACATCATAAACTCCCATTTTTCGGTGAAATTCTAGTCGGATCTCACTCGTGTGACATGCACTCTTACATATGAGGGGTAAAATTGAATTTCCATCTCCTCCTCATGACTCCCGCTCAAACTACATGGCACATGAGGACTATGTATACATATATTAATGTGAACATTATTCTTCCATTCCTATGTATTAAATTTTATATTATCTTAAATCATCACTATACTTGTTTTTTAATATTCAATCAGCCTCTTTAAGCAATTATTTGGCGGAGTAGTAGTTTTAAATCAAATACAAACAATCAGCTAGCTATTATCAGTTATCAATCATCAGCTATTAGATGTCTGAATCAGGTCAACCGATAAGGGTCTAGCTAATTAAAGTTGCTGGTTGGTTGTCATTTTACCAATGTAGACATTGTCAGAACAGTGTATTAATACTGACGGCAAAAAAAACTGAATAACAATGGGAAAAAATGCATAAAAATTAAAAATCATAAAAATGAATTTCAATATCCTTGATCGAAAGCATGCTCATGAATCGGCATATTTCTTTCGTCGTATGTGGACTTCATGTGTGAATGTTGATTTGTTTATCAAATTAAAGTGGTGAACTTAAATTTAATATAAATCTATTATGATAATAATAGATTTTTGGACAATTTTGGTGATGTACCAAAAATGTAGATTTTTTTATATATTTTTCCTAATTATATCTTATTTCGACCAAAGGTTTTTTTGAATATTAAATGGTTGCCAATTTTTCCTTTTCGAACAACCTCCAAACGAAAATAAAACCTGAAGAAGATTTGAATCAGGTCAACCAATAATGGCCTAGCTGATTAAAGTTACTGGTTTGGTTGTCATTTTACCAATGTAGACATTGTCAGAACAGTGTATTAATACTGACGGCAAAAAAAAACAAAAAAACTGAATAACAATGGGAAAAAATGCATAAAAATTAAAAATCATAGAAATGAATTTCAATATCCTTGATCGAAAGCC
>BMAC01001538.1:0-13196 GCA_014905375.1 Phtheirospermum japonicum
GAGGCGTCTGGCCACAAGGATCGGCCGTCATCTTCTTTCTCCCAAACAAGACTTGGCCAGCGCCTCTACCCGTCGGTTCCTCCACGGCAGTGGCTCGGCGAAATGGAACACGGCGACAGCAACGGCGCACGGCGGTGGTCTGTAGGTGGCGGTGGTGGTTTCAATTGCCGACGGGCTGCTGGAATTGGGGTGGTGGTGTTGGTGGTTGGGCGATGGGGAGGCGCTGCGATTGGGTTGTTGGCGACGGCGCAGCGGCGAGGGGCTCGGGTCGTGGGTTGGCGTACGGTTTTGAGGCGGTGGTTTGTGTGGCCGTCGATTGGAGTCGACCGTGGTGGTGATTCGGCAATGTGTCTGGGTTTGTTTCGGTTGGTGGTGGTTGATGGTTGTTGTACGGCAGGTGGCTGGCTTCGGGTTTGGGTGGATTCGGACGCCGTTGACTCGGCCGACAGCCCGGCTTGCTTTTGGGGCTCGGCCGGGATTTTGTTTGGCTTGCTGTCGGTGGTGGGTTGGTGATGATGATGCTCGGCGATCGTTGGTGTACGGAAATTTTGATCGGGCCACGGCTGTTCGGTGGGTTGGCTGGTGGCGACGAGGAAACGGGCGGTGCTTGGTTTCTCGAGTTTGGACAGAGGTCCGGTTTGGGTTGGTAGATGGTGGCTCGGCAGGGAATTCGTCGGAGTCGGCGGTTTGGTGATATCGGCAGGAGGTTGGCTGGGGTTTGTGGTTGGAATCGGCAGCCGATTCGGTAACGACGGCTGCCGGAATATGATTCGAACATTATGTCCTTGAGAACCTTGAAACACAAGACATAAAGAAATTACCTCTTGCGCGGCCGTAATGAAAAACTGAAAATTGGAGTGGCTGTATTCTTTTTGGATTTTTGTATATAAACTTAGCTTAGGATTTAATTAAGGAAGGTTAGGGTTGAGGTCTTGGTGGGCTCGGGCTAGTCGTTTGGCTCGTTTTCAAGTTCAAAAGAAACGACCCAAAAGACGTCTTAAATTTTAAAACTGAATAAGCCCATTAGTACTATAAAAGATTAAGAATAATTATAATACAATTAAATGTAATTATTCTATAAATAAAAGTTTATTTCATGGATAATTCATTAGTAATTTAATTAAATTAATAAGTTGATAATTAATTATAATAGTTCCTTAGAAAATTATAATGAACTATAAATTCGCCTAATTAGAGTTTCAAATTATTTATAATAAATATAGTATAGATAAATTATAATAATTTTAGAAATCGGAATTATTTTAGAAACTACTTAATAGTAATTTAAATAAATAATTAAATTACTAAATAGTTATATTAATCTCTTAGAAAATGATAATACAATTTTATTTGGAAAACGAATTATAAATTCGTTTAAATAGCACTCTTAAATTATTTAATAATTAAAATAGGAATTTGTTTTATGGCGACGAGCTTGGGACTAGAATTATATTTTTAATGCATGATGAAAATTTAAATAAATAAAATAAAATGCATTGGATTATGGATGTTACATTTTAATCATTGGATATAGCACGCTGGAATAAACCCAATGACCCTTTTCCCCGGTCACGGACAACTTTTGCGGTCCACGGCTATATTAATTTATAAACATAGAATTTCATGATACACATTGCACATAAATTTTTGAGCACATAGAATTTAACATAAGAAAGGTCGGTGGTCCCTACCTCGAAACAAAGTCGTGAAAAGTTGAGTGAATGCACGTGGTTGAATCCTACATCCCGATTTCCTCGTCACCTAATAATTTTAAAAAAATATACTTAATTAGTATATATATAATTAAATAATTTTTTAAAATATTAATATATAATCTATTTATTTATTTATTTAAAATACATAATATAATATTAAAATAATAATAATGGACTAAATTGAGATTTTGGATCAATTGGGGGTTCAATTGGGGTTTTTAATAGATCGGAGGGCTGAATTCGAAGGCTATTGGTAATTTGGGGGTTCAATCGGAAAGATGGCTAAAGTTGGGGGTCAATCTGGGAAACTTGGAAAAAGTTTGTTGGAATAAAAAGGGAACCAGCCCTAATTCTCCTTCAAGCCCGTCTGCCCCTTTTTCATTTCTTTTTTTTTCTCCTTCTTTCGTTTCTCCAAATCAGAAATTGCCGCAGCTACGGCAATCGGTGGTCGTCAAGGCAAGAACCTCCGGCGATGACGTGAGGCGGCTCGGCGGAAGGAAAACGGCGGCGTTAGGGTTAGCGGACCTTCTCCTTCTCCAGTTCAAAAACCGGCCAGCAATACACCCTCTCCCCCTTCGATTCCTCCAGGGCGGTGGCTCGGCCTATGGGTTTGCCCGGCGACAGCGACGGCGGGGCAACCACGAGGCGGCTTGGTTGGCGATTTTCGGCGATTGCTCGCAGTGGCGGACGGCGGCGGCTTTCTTTCCCATATTTCACGGCGAGGACCTCCGCCTTTGATTTCGCCATGGCGGTGGCTCGGCTGGTTTACGTGGGCCGCGGGTTGGCAAAAAAAAAGGCGTTGGCGGTTGAGGGTGGTGATGGTGAAAGGCGACGGCTGGAGAACGGTGGTCTCCGGCTCAAGAAGGCAGTGGCCATGGCTGGGTAGGTCTATGGTTTTCGGGCCACGATCGGGCCGTAGCTGTTTGGGTTCGGCAGGTGTGATGGTTTGTGGTTTTCGATGATTATATTGGTTTGGTTTCGGGTTTAACTCAGCAGTCGTCGTGGGCTGCCGGAAATGGGTCTGTGACTGGTGGTTGGGGATGACCTTCGGGCTGGTTGGGTTTGTGGCGGTGGTTTGTCGGCAGGTGGCCGTGGTGGTGATAAAGAATGTAAAAGGAATAAATATATATCTATAAATATATATGTATAACTGTTGAAAACAAAATAAAAAAAAAAGAGAATTTCCTTACCCTGATGTTGCTGATTTGGTGTTAGTGTTGGTGCTAGGTTGGGGAAAGGTTGTTGTGTATAGAAGATAAGAAAATGGAGATTGGGTGAAGCTGCGCAGTCGGAAATGTGGGGATTGGGTGGATAAGGTTGGACTTTCCTTTAGGGTTTTCTTCATATACCATATGTTTTTGGAAGGGTTTTGGGTTATAGTGTTCTTGGGCTTATGTTATTGGGCTTAGTTTGAAATCCGAAAATGAAATAGTCCAACATATGACCCAATAGTTAAATCGAATAATTTCGTAGACGACTCAATAGTAATTTAAGTAAATAAATAAATAAATTACTAAATAATTATAATAGTTTCTTAAAAGTTGATCATATAATCTTATTTGAAAACGAACTATAAATTCGTTTAAATAGAATTCTTATATTATTTAAAACTAAAATAGGAAGTCGTATTATGGCGTCGAGCTTGGGACTAGGATCATATTTCTAATGCAAAATGATAAATAGAAATAAAAATATGAAAATGTGAATTTGATGCATGGGTGTTACAGCATGCCACCTGACGATGACATTAATGTACGTGACCAACAGAACAACAACGAGGACGAAGACTCGCAAATACCAACTCTTATTCAAAATCAAGACCCAATCTTGACAAAGAACCGAGAGGACCCGAGATCCTCAAAAATAATAATCAACCGGCAAATCAACCGATGAATAACGGGGTACCACCACCTCAAGATGACCACCGAGTCATGTGGCCAGAAAATCCGGTTGATCGAATGCCACAACATTTCTGGAATTGAGAGGAGGCCCGAGCCTTCAATACTTGGGGAAATCAAGGATTCGAGCACAACCACGTTGGTGATGGCGGGCTCGAACCCCTAAACAACCAATGAAATTATCATGAGTTCGAAAATTGGGAACGAGAACTGAATCATTTCCAAAACAGAGAAGAGGAATGACTATACCGTGCTTGGCAAGGAGAGAATGTCCAAAATAACGTTTACGATAACAAGGAATATGGTCATTTCGGGGACGATCAGTATTGTGGGCATCACGAGAGATATGGTGGACGAAGAAACCTCGGTGGACAAGCAAATTTCAGTGGAGGATGTAGACTTTAACATCCTTATGAACGTCGACAAGGAGACCTCATATACCCAACAATTGGTCCATATAGCTCAGTGATAGTCTTAAGTTCACGATGAGAGACTACGATTTGAAATCCAACATTGTCAATCAGCTACCAACTTTCTACGACATGCCCAACGAAAACCCACTTGGTTTCATTAGAGAATTTTACGAGGCGGTGTCAAAACCCCCAGCATTTGGACTTAATGAAGATCAACTTAGAATGAGGTGTTTTCCTAGCAGTTTAAAGGAAAAAGCCAAGCAGTGGCTTCTTTCATTACAACCAAACTCCCTAACCTATTGAGATATGGTGTACAAAAAATTCGTGAGAAAATTTTATTCAGCCCAAACGACAGCCAAATTGAGGAGAGCGATTACAAATCTCGAACAAATGGAAGGGGAATCATTTCACGAAGCATGAGAAGGATACAAATGACTCCTACAAGCGTTCCAACATCAAAACAACAATACAAAAATGGTGAACAATTACTTCCATGAGGGGTTGTCAACAACCTATAAGCAGCACGTAGAGACAAAAGCCGGAGATTTTGGAGACTTAACCGCGGTCGTAGCATGGGGATTATTCAAGGCAAAAGGAGTTCTAGGCCAAGAAAAATCAAATTTAACAAAGTGTCGATGTCCAAAGGGGAAAGTAACAAAATTGAGGAACTCACAAAACAAGTTGCAATGTGGCGGGAAGGATGAAACGAGAAGAGGAACCATCGAAGCCTTCACATGAGAGGTGTGGAATTTGCGAGGCATTCGGACATGGAGCCGATACATGTGGGGTAACGTTTGAAGAAGACGAGGAAGAGGAGGTGAATGCAGTTGAGAATTTTTAGCCCAATATCAAATCGGGACAATGGTTCAGCAAAAACTATGATCCTTTCTCAAATACGTATAATCTGGGCTTCCGAGATCACCCAAACTTCAAATATGGTCCTAGAAATCCAAATTACGTGCCAATCACTAAACAGACGGATCCTCAATACTCAGCACCACCACCCCAAACAAGAATCAAGGAGGCTCAGGTAACTACAAATCCTACCCGAACAAAGTCCAAGGAAACTATCAACAGCGCTTTCCACAAGGGCAAAATAACTATGGCCAATGACAATACCAAGATCCACAACAGCAAAAACAAGCTCCACCTCAACTGGATCCCAACGAAGAGTTACGACTCTGGCGACAAAGGTAGGAAACCGAAACCTTACGCAATCGAGAAGAGACTCTTCATACCATCGAATAAAATAAGCTTACAAAGAAACAATTGGATAAACTGGAAATGATGGTGGGATAAATCTTCACGACATTAGCAAAACATGGACCCGAACTTGAAAAATTGCCCGGTCGACCTGAACAATCAATGGCAATACATGTACTTCGAGGAGGGAAGAAGGTTGATAATGGAATCGGAGAAATGGAAGAGGAGGATTTTGAGAACGATTCTTGTTTAAAGGAAAAAGAAACAAATGATAACGTACAATGATCGAATGGGAAGAAGGTGGTGATTGAGGGCCTTCACAAGTCCAATAATCCATACGATCCAGGTTCACTCACCGGAGTCCTTCAGCATCCGGAAGCCAATTCAAGAAAAGGCTCAGCCAAGGAATCCATTCGGATGGAGCCAGAATACGATCGGATTGAAGGACAAATAGTTTTGTCCGGCCGGATGGAGCTAGAATCCGATCGGATTGAAGGACAAAAAGTTTTGTCCGGCCGGATGGAGCCAGAATCCGATCAGATTGAAGGCAGAAAGTTTTGTCTGGTCGGATAGAGCCAGAGTCCGACTGAATGAGAGGACAGAAAGAAAAATCCAATCGAACAAGAGAGAGTATCCGGTCGGATACCAACACTGAACAAAGCAATTCCAGCGGCATCAGTCCACAATGATTCATCCGCGTCTCTGTACCATTTACGAATCGTCTGAAGCCAGCAAAAGAGAGCAAGAAATTCATGGAGCTCTACAACATGCTTAAAAATGTGAACATTAATCTTTCACTATTCGATGTGATCAAAGAAATGCCGGCTTACGTTAAGTTTTTCAAGGAACTCGCATCAAAGGACAGAAGGCTAGAGATGAATAAGCGAGTTGTTTTATCAGAAGAAGTAAGTGCAATATGCCTTCAGCCACTACCACCGAAAGTGGGCGATCCCGGGAGTTTCTGCATCACGATAACTCTCGGAGATGGACAAAAAGCACGAGGGATGCTCGACTTAGGGGCAGGCGTCAACTTGACGCCCTTCGCTATATAAAAACAATTTAACCTTGGAGAGATGAAGCCAACAAGCTTACGACTTCAATTAGCGGACCGTTAAGTAAGATATCCTTTGGGAATCGTAGAAGATGTTCTGGTGGAAGTCGGTTCTTTGGTAGTTCTCGTCGACTTCGTGATATTATATGCCAGAGAGGTGTCCAATAAAGTAAATACCACACTATTCTATTAGGCCGACCATTTATGGCAACATCGCACACATTGATCGATGCCGGGCGAGGAAAAATGAAATTTTCCGTTTTAGATGAATCAGTTACATACTCACTCGAAGACATCCAGAGCATTCCTTCACCTTTGATGGGCCCTGATTGCTCTTATCTTGATTCTGTGAACCAATGCGTTAGAGAATTGTTCGGTGTCGTACCATTAGAGAACCGGAATGTCGAGGATGACGATTCGGATTCAAGTACGGAGGGGGTGGTCGATCTATTCGTGGTCGACAATGAGAATATGGGAGATACATCTATTCAACCCGTATTGGAGCCTAAAATAGAGATAAAGCTACTTGCGAACCACCTTAAGTACGTTTCCCTCGAGGCCAACAAAAAGAAACCCGTTATAATCTTTGCAGAGTTAGCAAAGCACGAGGAGAAAAATTTAATCATTATGCTCAAAAAGTATAAGCAAGCAATTAGATGGAGCATTGGGGATATTGAGGAATAAGTCCGGTGACATGCATGCATCGGATTGAATTAGAAGAAGGAACAAGACCAATAAGAGACGGGTAGAGACGTTTGAATCCTACACTCAAGGAGGTAGTCAAAAAGAAAATTTTCAAACTTATTAATGAAGGAATCATCTATCCCGTGTCGGATAGTGAATGGGTATGTCCAGTGCACGTCGTTCCGAAGAAAGGAGGCATTACGATTGTTGAGAACGACAAGGTTGAAGTTGTTACAATGCGCTTAACCACCGGTTGGCGCATGTGCATTGACTACCGAAAACTTAATGCCGCAACAAGAAAGGATCACTTTCCACTCCCATTCATGGATCAATTGCTCGACAAACTAGCGGGGCACGAGTACTATTGCTTTCTAGATGGCCTTTTTGGCTATTACCAAATAGCGATAGCTCCGGAGGATCAGAAAATAACTACGTTCACATGCCCTTTTGGCACATTTTCTTACCAAAGGATGCCGTTCGGGTTGTGCAATGCTCCGGAAACATTCCAGAGATGCATTTTCTCCATCTTCACCAAGTTCATTGACGATTTCCTCGAAGTCTTCATGGACAAATTTTCGGTATATGGCTCATCTTTCTCTCATTTTTCAAATAATTTGTCTAAAGTACATGAGCGGTGTGTTGAGTCTTGTTTGACGTTGAGTTGGGAGAAGTCTAACTTCATGGTTAAGAGTGGAATTTTGGTTGGCCATGTAGTGTCTAATAAGGGGTTGGAAGCCGATAAAGCGAAAATAGATGTTATTGAAACTCTTCCACCCACTAGAGATATTAAAGGAATTCGAATTTTTCTAGGACACACGGGTTCTTATAGACTCTTTATAAAAGACTTTTCTAAAATTTGTCGCTCGCTGTGTAAATTATTAAATAAAGATGTGCTGTTTGAGTTTGAAGAAAAATGTCTTGATGTTTTTAATGTTTTGAAAGAAAAACTCACACAGGCAACAGTTGTTGTTGCACCCGATTGGTCCCTTCCATTTGAGATTATGTGTGATGCGTCTAACGACGCAGTGGGGGTTGTTTTGGGGCAACGGGCTGATAAATTGCTAAGGGTCATTTATTATACTAGCTTCATGTTGAATAGTGCCCAATGCAATTATACTACTACTGAACGTGAATTATTTGTTGTCGTGTTTTCATTGGATAAATTTTGTTCTTATATTGTTGGTTCAAAAGTAATTGTGCATACTGATCATGTAGCCTTACGCCATTTATTTGATAAAATCCAAAGTAAGCCGAGGTTTATTCGTTGGATTCTTCTTTTGAAAGAATTCGATGTTGAGATTAAGGATAGAAAATGATGTGAAAATGTGGTTGCCGATCATTTGTCTCGGTTGTTAGTAGATAGTGAGTCTAGCAAGCGTAATTTTGTTGATGACATATTTCCCTATGAAGATGCTAACACTATCGAAAACATTGATTAACCATGGTATGCATATTTTGTGAATTACCTTGCATGCAATATTATCCCTAACCATATTTTTACCCAAGAAAGGAAGAGGTTTTTGTTTAAATGCAAGAGATTTTTTTGGGATGATCCGTATTTGTACAAGCGTGCGCTACAAGGATGGCCTCTATCGAAGGTGCATTCCAGACGAAGAAAAGATTGACGTTTTGGGATTTTGCCATGACGAGGGAGGACACTTCGGAAGTCAAAACACGGATTTCAAAGTCCTTCAATCCGGTTTTTATTGGTCCTCTCTCTTTGCCGACGCATACCAATATTGCAAGACGTGCAATAATTGTCAAAGATTGGGCACAATAGGGAAAAGGAACGAGATGCCATTGGTTTCGAATCAAGTCATCAAAATCTTCGATGTATGGGGCATCGACTTCATGGGACCATTTCCAAAAAGTGGAGAAAATGAGTACATACTCGTTGTTGTCGATTATGTGCTGAAATGGGTCAAGGCAATTCCAACCCGAAAGGCTAATTCGGAGGTTGTTCTCAAATTCATTCAAGAGAACATTTTCAGCCGTTTTGGGGCACCAAGAGAAATCATTAGCGATGGTGGTAGCCATTTCTGTAACCGTGCTTTCGGTCGATTGATGGGCAAGTATGGGGTGCGATACAAAGTTTTGACCCCTACCATCCATAAACATCGGGGCAAGTAGAGACGAGCAACCGACAGATAAAGGCCATTTTGGAGAAAATAGTGAAACCAAATCATAAAGATTGGGCGACAATATTTATCAACGCGTTATGGGCATATCGAACAGCCCACAATACGATTTTGGGCATGAGTCCGTTTCGGTTGGTTTATGGAAAGGCTTGTCATGCAATTAGAGCACAAGGCAGAATGGGCCATATGCACATTGAACATGGATTTAAAGGAGGTTGGTGGATATCGAAAGTTGGAGTTAAGCAAGTTGGAAGAAATAAGAAACGATTCTTATGAGATGTCATGGACAAGCAAGCAAAGGATGAAAGAAATGCACGACAAAAAGCTCTTTCCGAAAAGTTTGGAGGTTGGAAAGTTAGCTTTGCTTTTTAACTCACGTTTTAACTTTTTCCAGGAAAACTCAAGTCTAAGTGAAGAGGGCCATAATTGATCACGGATATCAAAAGATTCGGAGTTGTCACCTTACACGAAGAATGAAGCAACTCCACCTTTCAATTTAACGGGCATCGAGTTAAGTTATATTACGGAGGTCCCATTCCACAAACTGATCGTGAAGTCCTTCTACTAAGAGATCCACCTCGAGAAGCTTGAGAATCCAAGCGAGGTATCGTCAAGCATAAGACATTAAACGTTGCACTTCTTGGGAGGTAACCCAAGTGTTCGAATTTTGTTTTTGTTTTTATTCTTGTAATTATTTCCTTTAGTGTTGCATTTTTGAAGTATGGATAGGTATGTTCATGGTGTATTGAGATGTGCAGCAAGCCTTGGAATTAAGATTTTCTCAGATCATCCGATCGGACAGGGATGATGACCGTTCGGATAACAACTACTGGACTGTGATCCGACCGGATGAGTTGATTATCGGTCGGACAAAAAAATCTCATACCATCCGATCGGTCGACCTATCAATCCGGTCAAATATCGCGGCGAAATCAACAGTTTTTGAGCACTAATTTAGTAAGAATATCACAGCAAAGTAAGCCTGATTTGGTAAGGATTGTGATGAATATTGATTAATTTAAAATTATTTTTCTTTTGAAAATTCTTGGTGGCTAAGATAAGTTCTTATTTTTCTTCCCTTCTTTTTGATCTTAGAGTATTTCTAGGATTTCCTTTCTCTGAACATTTAGCAACTATATAAACCCACCTCAGTACCCTCTTTCTCTTCACAGTACTCTCTATTCTATACACACCATACGCTTCTACACTCTAAAAACAAGATGAATAATTTTAATCCTGGTTATGGGTGGGTGAGTAGGAAGAAGTACGAAGATACTGTGGAGAAGTTTGAGATTAAATTAGAAGAGCATTGAGAAAAGATTAACGAGTTAAAGGCTGAGAATACTGAATATCTTATTGAAGAGATGTCGCTTACTAAGGATATCACCACCCTTCAAAAGTATTTGGCAGAGGCAGATTCCAAGGTTGTTGAACTCAAAGCTGAAATTGCTAAACTTGAAGCGGAGGTCGAAAATCTCTATGACCTAGCCTTCGGACATATCCCACCCCCTAGCCCTAGTAGCGTGCTAGACTCTGATGTTTAGAGAATAATTTGTCCTAGTTTTCTTTTACCAATTTAGTTTGTGTTTGGGTTTAGGTTTGTTCGTGCTCGTCAATTTGAATTGTCTTTCTCTATTTGTTATATGCTCACGTATATAATTAATAAAGAATCTGTGTTCGTACAATTCATTGTTTTTATTTTACAATTGAACAATTTTAATATATTTGTGAGTTTTGCAGGACCAACCCAGCGTACATATGTAATATAAAAATATTAAAAAAAAGTAAAAAAATTAAAAAATAATAAAAAAATATATAAATAAAAATCGAAAAAGAGAATCAAAAATATTATTTGTACAAGATCATCCGACCGGATGAGAGCATAAACCGGTCAGATAAAACACACTGGATGATCATCCTACCGGACAAAGACAATATCCGATCGGATAAAACATACTGGAGTCACATCCGATCGGACAGGAGCATCATCCGATCGGACGGCAGCACATATTTATAAGAATCGGTCCTTCTCATTAAGACTTCTTACCCTAAACTTAAAAACTATTTTCTTTTGCAGATCTAACAAGCAAAAGTCTCCCTTCCAATCTTAAACACTCCACCATTTGTACACACACATGCATCCGATCGGAGACTTTTGGCCAAGAATTCCATCCGCTCGGACGAATCAAGCAACCAACCCAAGAATTTTTCATCTTCAAACGCCGAGCACGCAATTCTCGTGAATTTCTGAGGTATAATAGCTTGAACTTACACTCTTTACGCTGATTGGGAATTGGTTTGCAAGGATTTAGAAAGGAGATTGTTGAGTTTTAGAAAATTGAGGGTTTGGGTTGAAGATTTTCAGTCGCACACAAGGTGTTCGATAAATCGCCTGAAAAAGTTCCTAGTTCTTATTCTTAAAGTTCTTACATTGCGATGGCTTCCGGCTCACGATCAAGGAGGGGGAACAATTCCGAGAAAAGCCATGGTACGGGACCGAATAACGCCGGGGGAGGCTTGGATCCATTTGACCTATTCGACGATACAGAGGTGATGCTTTACAAGTCCTTGATTACACAAGCCGTTTATGCTCCTCGATACATCGATGTGCATTATTGGAATACACAAGTAGCACTAGGAGATAAAATAATGAAGAAGTTCATGGTGGGAATCAAAGCCCTTGATTTGATGAAGTGGGCCGACGTTAAACTACCCGGATACCGAACTCTAATTCTTGAGTTCTTTACGACCTACAAGCCCATGTCCTACAGATCTTTCGATTGCCGACTCCGTAACCATCCACTTCGTACCACAAAGTCCAACCTTGACATAATATTCAGAATAAATAGCGAAAAGGAGGTGGGTGAGTCGTTTGAGCACGACTACTACAAAAAGAACGACTGGTGGGAAAAACTCTCTGGAGCACCACCAGAAGCCGGGTGCTGTTTTAATTCTACTTCATTGAGATCGAATGCCATGTACTTGACCTACAGTTTTTTCATGTAGGTGTTTTTGGGAAAAGCGGACTTGACGAGGATATCGTCGTTGGAGTTACGAGCTTTGTGGATCGTGCACCACCGGGGTGACGTGAACCTCTATCCACTTTTAATGGCCGCCATAGAGATGTGCAACGAGTGCACGATAGGAAAACGACAAAGCTCACTTTGGGCACGTTCATTACTGAGCTCGCACGGTACCACGGATGCGATCCTTACGACGACGACATCTATGCAGGTCGAAAGTCGATTGTTCAACGGCCAGAATGTTACCATTCCGACATTTTTGATGCCATCAGAAATACGAAGGGCTGAAGCAGTCGAGGACACCGACGACGAGGAAGATGATGATAAGACGATGAGGAGAATGAGAACGACAATGAGGAAGGGAACGATAATGATGGAAACACGGGTTTCCAAAGTTACGCACATGGAGACTACGGGGAGGGTCTCGATTACAGATATGATAGATATGGCGGCAGTTATGGTAGATGATATAGTGGGAGGTATTACGACGGTAATAGTACCTACGCGAGTGGAGGGAATAGTCATCAATACTACTAGATGAGCAGTGGGGACAACAACAATACTTCCAAACGAGCATGATGGAGCAAATGAGGCAGTTGAGCCTCAATTAAGAGGAATAGCGAGAGACGCTCAACAAGATGCATGGGAGGTCCAAGACACCTTGGCGAGATTGGATGCCAATATGATAGCGATGAACCAAAATCTCGCCCGATTGAATGACAATGTCGAGGGCAACCACACTTATCTCACCTCCATTGATGGACGCCTCTCAAGACTCGAGCACCGCTACCCACCGCCACCCCCCAATCACATGGACCAGCAGGCGTGCCCATGCCCCATTTGTATCGAATTCTATCTAAACTTTTATTTGCTTTCATTTTTAATAATTTGTTTCTATTTGACTTAATTCTTATCCGTGTTAATGTTTCTACTTGGCGTTGTGTGCGTGAGTGTTTGTACTAAGGATTTGACTTGATAATTGGCATGCTACTTGTTTAAACCCTTTTTGGCCTCTTATGATGATTCGTATGTTAGCAACCAGGAGTTTGCTTATTTTTGTGTATCGGGGGG
>BMAC01001538.1:13366-51579 GCA_014905375.1 Phtheirospermum japonicum
GACGGTGTTATTATTCGGTCTGATAAAACATTCTAGATTGCCATCCGACCGGATGATGCTGGTAACCGATTGGATGAAACTTACTGTAACATCATCCAACCGGATGAGAGCTACATCCGACCGGATTACTATACTTATTGTTGAACGTACTTTATGCATGCTTATTTTAAGTCACTTTGATTATGTAGTTCTTTTTTCTTGTGTTGACGTGCGAATTAACCAATTGTTTATGTCAACTTTTGTTGAGATTATTCCCATGCTTATTTGTGTTTGTACTTGCTTGCCTGTCGAAATCATGTATGGTGTGATTTGTTGTTAGAGTCTTTTGAGCTTGTTTAAGTGCATAATTTTTCAACACCTACTTATATATCTATATTTAAAACAACGCTTAGTCATTAGCAAATTTGCGAAGCTCTTAAAACCCTATCATTTTGTTTTCAAAGGTTTGAATAAAACCCAGTAAGGAGCCTTGTTTGTTTATCAATATTTCATGCTGATTCGATCTTTTGTGTGTGCCTACTTTGTAAATAATTGTCAGAAATTTAATAGCTCGCCCGCAAGAGAACGGGATCGCATGTAGGTTGACAAGCTTAACTCGAGTCGTCTCTCAAGGACTGATGTTCGGAATTTCTAATGTTTATTTAATCACAATGTTTAACACGAGAACTTGTATAAATTTGGTTTTTGGAAATTATCAACTACTAATAAATTTGAAAGTATCAACTAATTATGATTAACTAATTAATCTAAACTAAGCTTGAAACTAAATTATCTAAGAATTATTAATCTAGGTATTTTTAAAGCAAATCAATTCAAAATTAATTCTAAATTAATTATCTAGCATGCATCAACTTCTACGAATTAAACTAAGCATGTGATTCTCAAGAACAATAAGATCAATCTCAAAATTCTCAAGCAATAACATAGCATGAACCAATTATCAACTAATTATCAAAACTAAAGCAATAATTAAATTAATCATGAACAAATCACCACCAAGCATGAACAAGAGAATAAACGCAGTGACTAATTATTATTAAAACTAAAAATCTCAAGGTTCAAGCTTCGGCAAACCGAAGGTTCATACGATTGAAATAATTAAACGGCTCAAAAACTCAAACGAAAACAATTAAAACTAAATTATCTAGAATTAAACTAAGAATAACTAGAGTTTAGAGAAATTATTAAGTAGCTAAAGGTTCTGAAAGATTGCTGGGAGTTCGGACTATGGGTGGTTTCTCTTCGTCGAAAAACCGGAACTTGAACGAACGTCTTCGTCTTGGTGCTTCGATCTTGAATCTTCGACGTAGATCTTTAAATTAAGTTGTAGGGTGTTGAAAATAGGTTTCTCAACTCTAAGTAAGTGTTTTGGGTCGTGGTTGTATGTTTAATCCGAAATATGAAGGGCTTATGTAGTTATTTCAGGACTTGGCGCACAAGAAACACTAAAAATCACGATTCTGGGCCATCGCGTCGATTGACGTCGGTACTTGCGTCGACCGACGTAAACTGGTCCACGCGGGCAGACTGTGAGCAGCGCTCGGTAGGACTCGGAAGGTGTGCATCGGTCGACGCTCCATGGGTCGACGCTACAGAGAGTTGCGGTCGGCCAGGGCTACTAGAACGGTTCCAGAGGGAAAACCGTTATAGAAAATCGGCAGTTTCAAATTCTTTAAATCGCTGCCCATTTTCGCTGAAACTCCATTCGTAGGCCCACCCTCGACTATCTTCAGGCCAAAGCACTTCGAAACACCTATAATTAACATAAAATAATTAATTATAATTAAAATAAGATAGAATAAGTTGGAGATAAGAAAATACGAAAATATGCTCAATCTATCCAACTTATACCAAAACAGTAAGGAAAACGAAGTAAAATACTAAATAAAATGAAGACAAGTTCTTGCTAATCACATGCTGTGATTCGATAAGTGTTTTGAGAAGTCTCTAAGTTGCATGTGTATATTTGGTTTTGAAAATGACGATAGGCACATATAAAACCTGATTCCAGCCATACTCAGAAATAAAAACCACTATAAATTCCTAATGAGCCCCTTCGAGCCTTTATTCCGTCTCTTTGTTAGCCACGAGCATCATTGTAGCTCTTATTTTATTTAAGTTGGTGAGATGAAAGTGTATTTATTTATTTTGGGTTTATTGATATTGACGATTGCAGGGTGGAATTAGTGGACTTTATAAATATATATATATATATATATATATATATATATATATATATATATATATATATATATATATATATATANATGTGAACCTAGGGTCTATTATGGGCCTTAGATCTAATTAAATGGATGGATCAGATTTTTTGTGTATTTCCTTATTTGATTAAAAGCATTAGGATTTTCTAATAAAAGCACTACTGGTGTATATAACTGAAAATATTAATAAAGTACTGTGATTGTATAATAAAAGCACTGCTGGTATATAATAAAAGCACTAGTTCGCAGGTTCGCATATAATGACATGGTTCTATTTGAACTCACCCCTATATATATATATCTTAGAATAAATAAAAAAAAGAGAAGAAGAAAAGAAATAAAAAGGAGTTTAAGGATGCTTGTTCATAAGAGCATCTAGTTGTTAAGAATAAAAGCCTATTTATAAGGGCAAACGAATATAGAAGGAACTAACACTCATGTTCCTTAGGGTCGGGCATTTTTATTCAGTTTGGGGTAAGAAATGGCTTTATTTATAAAAGGTTGAAAATAGCGATATATGGTTGTTTTGGGAGGAACGAGGAGCAGAATTTTGCTCTATACTTAAATTTTTGATCAAGTGAGTTATTGATTGTGTTTGTTTGCAAGTTAGCCACACATCTTTATATATGACATACCTTACCAAAGTGCCTACATTACAACCCTAGAAAGTCCTAATCCAATTCTTAATTAAATGTGCACACATATGCGATGCATGAGTCTTTGATTTTCACGAGTCGTTGAATGCATGTTTATGTTGATCCGAGCGTATATACTTACCTTATGAAAAACACAAGCGAATGAGTGCACCATAATATATTTCCCTTTTCTGAGGACGCATTCTTTTGGTTTCAAGGTGAAAAGGCAACATGAGTTTAGCTTAAGAGTTTTCGACAAAAGTCTTGATATTTGCAAAACTATATTATATGCACAACATGACTCTTTGATCTAATTATTTTCACTCTTTCTTAATTTTGATTCTTTCGTTTGTTCGAGAGGACGGACAAACCAATAGCATGGGGTGGTTGATTCGTATGTTTTTTTATGCTTCTGTGTATATTTTGCGTCATTTGTGAGTCTTTTTGTTATTTTTTTCGGGTTAAGATTAGGCTATATTGCATAATTTCACATTCTTTGGCTTTTTGCTTAACTTTCCGACTTATTGATCTAAAATTGGTCCTTTTGAGATAATTTTCTTATTTTCTCATACAGCTAGAGCGTTGGACGAATCCAAGAGACAAGGACGAGGAAGTCAACGCCCAACAGTAGTCAAAAGGACATTTGTCCGATCGGATTGATCTAATCTCTGACCGGATTGACGTTCGAAGCATACACCGATCGGACAACCTGCCAGATAGACCCCTTGGGCTAACATCCAATGGGATGATATGACAACCGACCGGACCAGCAGACAGAAACTTTATCCGATCGGACTGATCTAGGACCCGATCGGACACATACGTTACAAATGCAGATTTTCGGGATTCTTTAGTTACGAAACGGTTTTTGAGCCTTTAAAACTCAAAAAATATAAGCAAGAAGGTATCCAAAGACCTGGGAACTCATCTACCTTGGTCTGGATCATCATTGGAGAAAGGAATTGACAACTCTCTCTATCCTTTGACTTAGAGCCCTCACTACTAATATCATAGATTTTCGACCAGTCTGAAGTTATCTTGCATCTTTGGAATCAGAGGTTCGTGTCAAGCCTCCAGAATTCATCGTGGATCATCGCCATTGGAAGAAGAGAATTGACAACTCTCTCTTTCCTTTGACTTAGAGTTTCAATCGGTCCGTAGTTAGATTCCATCGTTGGAATCGGAGGTTCGTGACAAACTTCCAGAATTTAGCGTGTATCATCCTTCCCTCCGGAATCGTCGGAGTTAGTAAGAACATTCGTCTTATTTTTCATTGATAGTAACTTTCCCTTTAAACTTAGTTCTCATTTCATGGTGTTGAATTTCATATTGGCTACTGATTTTTGAATAATTTTGTTGGATAATTGGTTTTGAATGATTATGTTTGAATTCTTATGATCTATTTGGGGATAACTTGTTTTGGTGAGTTTGTTCAATTCTGCGATTGTGATTTGGTCTCGTTAGAATATCTTTTTGTGACGCATGTTTAGTGTTTGATGAAATGCTTAAATGATACTTAGTAGATTAATATTCTTCTTAAGTTCCCAATGGTTTGCTATTTAATCGTTGAAATAGTTGCTTAGTTTTTGTAAAGAGGTTGACGCCCTCGTTGCAAGAATAGCTTGGAAGTTAGTTTATTAGAGTTTGTTGTGTTTTAAATCTTTACATCAAAAACCCTTTGATCGCGTGTTTAGTGTTAAAACTTGTTTTGTTAATATAATAAACATCGTTGACTCCGTATTTCCACTCCTCGAGAGAATCAACTCGGTTTGACTTTTTGGTCTACAAGTGACCCCGTTCTCTTGCGGGTGAACTTACTTGTTTTCAAAACGTAGACGCGCATGGTTCTACTTGATTTAAATTTTGAAAAGAGGAAATATAAAAGTTAGGATTAGTACTCTGAAGACCAAACTTGGAAAAGGTAAGGCCTACTTCATTGATTGAAGAGGATGTGGCAAAGAATATGATGGCTTCGAAGGCATGGGAATCAAAATTGAATTATAAACAAGTCCCGAGTTGGTAGAAGATGCATTTTGATCCGAACTTTTGTGTTTCCTCTTTTCAAATTTAAAATCAAGTAAAACCATGCACGTCTAAGTTTTGAAAACAAGTAAGTTCTCCCGTGAGAGAATGGGGTCACTCGTAGACTTGGAAAGTTAAAGAGAGTCGATTCTCTCGAGGAGTTGAAATACGGATTCAACGATGTTTATTATATTAAAAACACAAGTTTTAACACTAAACAAGCGATCAAGGGGTTTTTATTTGAAGATTTAAAACACATCAAATTCTAATAACTAACTTTCAAGTTATTATTGCAATGAGGATGTCAACCTCTTTACAAAAACTAAGCAACTATTTCAAGAATTAAATTGCAAACCATTTGGAACTTAATGAGAATATTAATCTACTAAGTATCATTCAGGCATTTTATCGAACACTGAACTTACGTCACAAAAAGAGGTTCTAACAAGAACAAACTCAACCAAATCACAATCGTAGAATTGAACCAAACTCACCAAAACAAATTATCACTAAATAGATCATAAGAATTCAAACACAATCATTCAAAACTAATTATCCAACCAAAATATTCAAAACTCAATAGCCAATATGAAATTCAACACTGTGAAATGAGAACAAAAGTTACTATCAACGAGAACTATAACAAACGTTCTTACTAACTCCAGCGATTCCGGAGGAAAAGATGATCCACGCTGGAATTATAGAAGCTTATCACGAACCTCTGATTCTAACGATGCAAGATAACCACGGACCGATCGAAACTCTATGGTAATTGTCGTAAGGGCTCTAAGTCAAAGGAAAGAGAGAGTTGTCAATTCTCTTCTTCCAATGGTGATGATCCACGCTAGAATTCTTGAAGCTTGTCATGAACCTCCGATTCCAACGATGCAAGATAACCACAGACTAATCGAAACTCTATGATAATTGCCGTAAGGGCTCTAAGTCAAAGGAAAGAGAGAGAGAGAGTTGTCAATTCTCTTCTTCCAATGGTGATGATCCAGACCAAGGTAGATGAGCTCCCAGATCTTTGGATACCTTCTTGCTGATATTTTCTGAGTTTTAAAGGCTCAAAAACCATTTTGTAATTGAAGAATCCCAAAAATCTGCATTTGTAACGTATGTGTCTGATCGGATCCTGGATCTGTCTGATCGGATAAATGTTTTTGTCCGCTGGTCCGTTCGGATGTCGGGTCATCCGATCGGATGTTAGCCCAAGGGGTCTATCCAGTAGATTGTCCGATCGGTGTATGCTTCTAAAGTAAATCTGTTCAGAGCAAGCAAAAGATGAAGGAGAAGCACGACAGGAAGCTCATTCCGAAGTTCAACAAGTTTGGTCAAACCAACGAGAATCATGTAAAATTATACCACGGAGAGCCCAAGCACAATCGAGAATTCATACTATTGAACGAACCACCTCGAGTCGTTTAAAACTCAAGCGAGTTATCGTCGAGCAGAAGATGTTAAAAGTTGCACTTCTTGGGAGGTAACCCAAGTTTTCGTTGTTTTTGTTCATAGTGTTGTTTGACTTTTCATTCTTTATTTTTTTTGTACATATTTTGGTGTATGAAAAACTGGAATTGGATGGATTTCATAATGGTGTGTATAGTGTGCAAGAAGTGATGAAATTGAGAAGCTCCAAACAATCCGGTCGGATTGGAGGAAAATACGATCGGATAAAACACATTATCGCACAATCCGACCGGATTGGCGTATGAGACCGGTCGGACACATCTTCTAGAGAACCATCCGACCGGATTAACATAGGTGTCCGGTCGGATAGAACACACTGCACTACAATCCAGCCGGATTGGAGGAAGTGTCTGGTAAGATTAACTTTTCAGAATTCCATCCGATCAGATAGCAGCTACATCTGGTTGGACGACGTAGCAGTTTTATTAAAAATCGTCACCTACAAACCATATCATTCTCACTTTACCATTTCTCCTTATCTTCTCCTAACTCAAATTACTTCCAACATTTTTTCCCTCACAAATCAACCACAACTAATCACATCCGACCGGGGTACTCGAATCAAGCAATTGCATCCGACCATAGGACACCAAGCACCAGCCCAAAGTCTCACTAAAGATGTCAAAAACGCCCATTCTCTTTCTACGAGGTATAATAGCTTTAAAACTCAACTCAATTGAATTGTTTGGGAGTTGAATTGCAGGGAATTCGAAGGAGGATTACTGGTTTTGATAATTGAGTGGTTTTGGAGGTTGAGTTTGAGTCGCATAGAAGGTGTTCGATGAATTGTCCGAAAGTGTTTTTCTTCCCAGGTTTTCAAGTTCTTCAAACTTGTAATGGCTTCTGGATCCCGAACAAAGAGAGGAAATGATGCTGGCAAAGGAAAGGGGGTGAGCCGGGGGAGAGAACCAACTGTGGGATCCCTCGCACCGTTCCACCTTGAGGACGAGGGAAAGATTAAGCTCTAAAAATCCTTGATCACCCGGGATGTCTATGCCCCTTGGCACCTCGACATGACTTTTTGGGCGGAAAAAGCCAAACAAGAAGACAAGACTGCTAAAGGGCTCCTGAAGGGGAATCAAGGCACTCGATCTTGAAATGTGGGCCGATATGAAAGCAACACGTTACCGAACACTCATGCTCAAGTTTTTCACAACCTTCAAGTCTCTCGCCGATGGTTCCTTCAACTGCAGGCTCCGTGATCACCCTTACCACACCACCAAGGTCGACCTCGATCTTATTTTTGGCATTTATCGAGACACGGATGAATCGGTACAGAATGATGAATACGATAAAGAGGCGTGGTGGACCAAAGTCACTGAGGCACCACAAGATCTCGAATTCCATTTCAACTCCACCTCACTTTGATCCCATTTAGTTTACTTGACGTATAAGTTCTTCATCCAGGGCTTTTTGGGCAAAGAGGACTTGACCAAAATGTCCTCAGCAGAGCTACAAGCACTGTGGATTGTGTTCTACCGGGGCAAAGCAAACCTCTACCCCTCCTCACAACGGCCATCGAAAACGTGCAGTGAGTGGACGAAAAGAAATCGGCAAAACTCACACTGGGCACCTTCATCACCGAGCTCGCCTGATATCACAACTGTGGCCTCTACGACGGAGATGACACATATCTAAGTGTGCCGCTGCAGGTCGATAGTCAGACTTAAAATGGGAAGAACGTGACTATTATGATGTTATTGGGATTTATTGAAGGGTCCGATGACAAGGAAGAGGCTGATGACGATGAGGAGGACGGATAAGAAGGAAGTCAGAATGCGGGTTTCCAGAGTTATGAGCATGGGGATTACGGTGAGGGTTTTGAGTACGGAGGATATAGCAGAGGATACTACGACGCTGGTAACGCCTACGAGAGTGGGCTGAGCGATTACCAATCTAATTACTTCGATGCGCAGTGGAGGCATACGTTGGACTTCTAATCGAGCGCCATGGAATAGATGAGGCAAATGAACCTCAATCAGGAGAAATATGCAAGAGATGCTCGACAAAATGCTTGGGAGGCGCGCGAGGAGGCCCGAGAGAATGATCAAGCGAGACGCGAGGAAGCTAGGTCTTTCAAGAACACCCTGGCGAGATTGGACGCTCATTGTCAAGACAAATCAAAATCTCGTCCGGTTGAATAGCAAGGTCAAGACTAATAACGACTACCTCATTTCGATTGACAGGCATCTCATGCGGCTCAACCAGCACTTCCCACCTCCCCCTCTGGACGACATGGATATGTAGGCGGGCCCGAGCCCCACCATTGTATCATTATTCTATCTAAACTCTTGTTTTTCATTTTTAGGGATTTTTTTATTTGTGGTGTGCGTGAGTGTCTGTATAAACTATTCGGCTATATATTCGCATGTTAATTGATTCGATTTTCCCTATCCCCCTGTGTTAATTCGTACGATGGCATGGAGATTGATTGCTTTTTATGTGTGTATGTGGGGGGGGGGGGGGGGTGGTAGTCCAGCCAGATGGTCGAGGAAACCGATCGGGTTCCACCTCTGTCATACCATCTGACCGGATTGGTGTAGGTAACCGGTCGAATTCCATCTCTGTGAAACCATCCGACCGGATTGTTATAGGTAACCGGTCGGATGAACCTTCTGTCACACCATCCGATCGGATAGTAGGAACATCCGACTTGATTACCTATTTTAGTCATATTTTATGCATGCGTAGCTCTTTTCGTTCTGGTCGAATAGTTATGTTTGAGTCTTTGATTTATGTCGACGTATGTTGAGATTATCTTCATGCTTAATTGTGTTTGTATTGGCTTGCCTGTCGAAATTATGTTTCGTGTGATCTGACGTTAGAGTCTTTTGAGCTTGTTTAGTGCAAAAATTTTCCAAACCGACTTATATATATATATATATATATATATATATAGATAGATAGATAGATAGATAGATAGATAGATATTTTAAACAACACTTAATCGTTAGCTATTTTGCGAAGCTCGTAAAACTCGATTGCCTTGTTTTCAAAAGTTTAAATAAAACCCTAGTAAGGAGCCTTGCGTGTTTATCAACATTTCATGCTTTGATTCGATAAGTGTTTTGAGAAGTCTCTAAAGTCGCATGTGTAGATTTGATTTTGGAAATGATGATAGGCACATATAAAACTTGATTCCGGCTATATTCAGAAATAAAAACCACTATAATTCCCAATGAGCCACGTCGAGCCTTTATCCCACCTCTTTGTTAGCCACGAGCACAATTATAGCTTTTATTTCATTTAAGTTTGTGAGATGAGAGTTTATACATCATTGGTCTATTGAGATTGACGATTGCAAGGTGGATATTAGTGGGGTAAATTAAATTTAAAGAAAATGTAAGTAAGGGTGATTAAGTTCATAAGAGCATCTAGATGTTAAGAATAAAGCCGATTTATAAAGGCAAGTGAGTATTGTTAGTTCGGGTTTTGGGGTAAGAAAAAAACCTTATTTATAAAAGGTTGAAAATAGCGATACATGTTTGTTTTGGTAAGAACGAGGAGCAAAAATTTGCTCAATGCTTAAGTTTTTGATTGAGTGAGTTATTGATTGATTTTGTTCGTAAGTTAGCCACACATATTTATATATGACATACCTTATCAAAGAGTACCTTACGAAGAGCCTATGTTACAACCCTAAAAAGACCTCATCCGATTCTTAACCAATTGTGCACACATATGCAATATACGAGTTTTCAATTTTCACGAGTTGTTGAATGCATTCTTATGTTGATCCAGGCGTATATATTTACCTTTAGAAAAACACGAGCGAATGAGTGCACCACTATATATTCCCCTTTTGTGAGGATGCACGATGAAATGGATGAGTTCTCGACAAAAGTGTTTATATTTGCAAAACTAAATTATATGCACAACATGAATCTTTGATCTAGCTACTTTCATACTTACATGGTTTTGATTCTTTTGTTTGTTCGAGGACGAACAAACCAATAAAGCGTGGGGTGGTTGATTCGTACGTATTTGTTATAAGTCTTGTATATGTTTCAAGTCATGTTTGAGTCTTTTTATTATCTTTTTCGGGTTGAGATTAAGCTATTTTGCATAATTTTGCAAATTATAACTTTTTACTTAACTTTCTGATTTTTTGATCGATAATTGGTCCTTTGAGATAACTTCTATGTTTTCTCATGCAGCTAGGGTGCTTGACGAATCTGGAATTTCAAGAGGATTAAGCTCGTAAACGGTTACGATAATCGAGAGATGAGGACGAGGAAATCAGCGCCAAGAAGTAGCCACGAGGACACTCATCTAGTCGGATGAATCTGACATCCGACCGGATTGGCCTAATGGAATCACAACTGTTCAGATTCCCAAACGGATTGACCCACTGGACTCACATATGGTTGGATGGATCTGACATCCGACCGGATTGGCTGACAGAGAACCCCATCCGGTCGGATGCTACAGACCATCCGTCCGGACGCAAGCGTTTCAAACTCGAATTTTCAAAGATCTTTTAGTTATGCAGGCGAGACAAAGGGGGGATTTGGAGACTAGAAAAAGGCCAAGAATCTGGGGGATAACCCATCTTTGAATCTCTTAAAAGAGAAGAGAAGAAAACCTACTCTAGAGCCCTCACGACAATTCCATACAAGTCCGGTCAGTTTCCATTAGTTCACCGTTCAAGAACGCATGTAATTCAGAAGTTAGTGACAGACTTCCTGGTTCATTGCATATCGGATTTTCTCTCCGGAATCGCTGGAGATAGTATAACTTTTACCTTTGGAGTTGATCGATCTTTCATCCGAATTAGTATCTTCTTAAACTTTATTTCAACTTCACAGTTAATCCATTTAGTGAACTTTTTCTTGTTTGAATATATCTGATGTTGGAGCGATTTAGTTTGTTTTGAATCCTTGGTTGATCAAGATTTAATATTGTTTTAGTTTTCAGATTTTATGTTGGTTAACTTAGTTGATCGTACTCTTGCTATTCGTGGGTTGTTAGTTTGGTAATGTTTCTTATTATAGTTACAATATGTTAATGCTCTCCATATGTTTGATAAAATGCTTAAATCGCAACTCTTAGTTTAATATTTTTGTTAAGTTCTAAAATAGTTTTTGAATTCATTTTTAATATCCTTTGTTGAGTTTTTAGTACGTTCTTGCATAGAGATTGACACCCTCTTTGTAAGATTAGATTTAATTATAGTTTTTTTTAAGAATTAAATCAAAAATCCCTATTGTTCATGTGTTTAGATTTAGAATTTGTGAATTATGATATAATAAACACCGTTGACTCCGTATTTTCACTCTTCGAGAGAACTGACTCGGTTTAACTTGCAGTCTACAGTGACCCGTTCTCTTGCGGGTGAACTAGCTCTCAAAACGTAGACGTGCATTGTTTAACTTATTTTAATTTTGAAATAACAAATTAGTTCGACTTATGTGTTTCGAGCTTGGGGGATAGAAGCCATGGAGAGTGCAGGTGAATTGAACTTTGGCAACGGAAACCATTGAAGAGGTTCTTAATTAAGCTCGAAAATCTTTTTTTTAAGGTTAAGGGTAGTTTTGTAAATTTCATGATTTTTTTCTGAATTAGGGTGTTCTCATCAATATACAGGGTGTCAATATCCATCCTCATTGCTGAAATCAGCATTTGCGAAATTACAATGAAAATATTTGTATGAGGCCACTATATTTGTGATACTTAAATAAACGTTTTGTGATAGTTTAACACATTTTATTTGGATACTTTAAGAGCTTTTGTAATACAAAAACTTGTGATACGGTTATAAAGATTTGTGATACTTATTACATCTTTTGTGATACTTTTCTATGGTCTCGTTATAAGACAACCAAATGTTAGTCTCACATGAAACCTTTTAGAGTAAAACTTGTTTTGAATATTGATTTGATATCATATTTTCTTATATATTTGGTTTAAAAGATTTTGTTGGGGCGGAGCCCCCCAAAAGGGGTCTGGGGTAGAGCCTTGGGCAGGAGTGCACTTTTAAATTCTATAAGATTTCTTCATCAAAAAATTCAAAGTTTCTAGAAACTGCCTATTAATTTCTTTATCGGTTTGACCAACTGAAAACTTGGAGAACAAAGCAATTTCAGTTCTATAAATAAGGCATGATAAACAACTAATTAGATATCATGAAAAGCCTTAGCCTCTACTTAATCTTCTCTTCCACAACCTGAACTATGTTTCTATAAGGTGTGATTGTTTGTCTTGTAGAAGAATCCCTCAATCTTCGACTGTTGTTTGATTAGAGAGTAACTTTGTGTCCCTAGAGCGTGAAGCTCAAATCCGTTGAGTGAGGAAATTAGATTACTAGTGTTCGGTTATCAATCTGTTTCTTTTTTTTTTTCCCTATCAAAACCTACTCAAATTACAAATATGCCTAATAGTTATATTTCAATCTAGATGGTCTAATAGAGTATGCTAAATAGTTAGACACATATTTGGTTGGATGACCTAAGAGGTTGAGACTCTCCTCACCCAAGACTTCCTAAAGTGGCTTCTTAGCCATATTAGTGAGTCAAGCCCATTAAACTCCCTATAGGGGCGTCTAAAAATATGGAGCTCCCCCCCCCCCCCCCCCCCTTTATTTAAATCTCTACTGTTTTCTTTTTTATATTGGCTCCATACCAAGAAGAAAAATATTGAGTTTTTTCACGGCGTAACTGTCAGGTTGAAGAAGATGAATATGAGTTGGGCGGTGAAGGAGGGGAGGGAGAGGGATCACGCGATAATGGGTGAGCACTTGTTGGGTTTGAGTCACCTGTGGGGCGGGTGGAGGGATTTTTTATGTATTTATATTGTAAAATCAATTTATATTACGAAAACTTAAAATAAAATTAGTTTGGCGTCCCTCCGTCTCGTTCTATCTGCCCGCATTTTATAAAAAAAGAAATGCCCCATTCTATATCACACTTAAATTTTTAAGAGAGAACTAATGTTACTTTTTTTACTTTATCAAGAAGAATTAAATGAAACTTTATAAATTTAACCCCTCTCTTTGTTATATCACACTTTTAGTTCTTATAAACAAAAAGATATGGTCATTTGGTATGCATAATTATAAAACTAATAATCATTCTTAATCTGCATTAAATAGACTATCACGACAGATAGAATGAGATGGAGGAAGTAGTTCTTAAAATTTATGTAATATGTTCTCTCATCATTTAATTTAATAGAAAGATAATATAAGGTGATAAATACTTTTATATGAAAACATAGAAAATATTTTTAATTTGTATAATAAGAATTAATTATTAAAGTATTATAATTTTTTAATTATTATAAATAATAAGATAGGTCGAATAAAACAAACTTAAAATAAATAAATAAAATAATATGTAATTTGATACAAATATAGAATAAAGAGTTATAAATAGGGAGCTTGTTAAAATATAACTGGAATTGAAATTCCTAACATAAAGAGTTGACAATAGGGACTTCGGTAAAATATATAGAAATAAAAAAAATAGAAATGATTATTTTAGAGCTATAATGCGTAGACATTTCAAATTATGATTATTTGTCGTATCATATCTTCTGTGTCGTGTTTTATTTTACATTATAACATGCGTGTATAAATGTGTTCACGTATCATATTTTGTGTCCACTTCTCATATCGGTGCAACCTACTAGTTTAGGATCTAAGACCATTTTTGTTCTAAGACTCCATACATTAGGATTCAAATTTCGAATTTCAATACTCGTTTGTTTTAGTAATCAAATTTTCAATACTCAATTAACAACTTCTTATACCTAATTCCATCACTATCTCTTTTATATCATCATCATTATATTTAAACAATTATATATCACTAAATACAGTATAAAAATAAAAATTGTTCACTTTTGAAACATAATTTAAAATGAAATACAATAAAAAATATATTATCATTACATAATTTAATATTTACAATCCTACGATAAATAAAAATCTTCTATTAAAAATATATCATCATTACATAATTTAACATTTACAATCCTACGATAAATAAAATTTTTCAATATTAATAGATTTTTGAATTGTCAAGAATTTGAATACGTCATATATGAAGTTTAGTCCAAGTAGGTTTTGTTTTGTGTTTAGATAAAATAGAACTTATTATAATAAAATAAAAAAGTTGGACGTCGGAGAGTGTGGAGCAGCTCTACCCGAATTAAAGACTTCCTCAATTAGCAATTACAATCATGGCGGACGGAGACCCGAACGACAATCAGCCGGATTCCACCGCCTTAGACTTCTCCGACGCCAACACAGATGGCGGCAATAAAAATTTATCACTTGCAACTCAATTAACAATTCCAACCATAGCGGACGGTAAACCGAATGACCAACGGCGAGATTCCACCGGCCTAGACTTCTCCGAGTCCGGTACTCGTGGAGGCGATAAATGCGACAATATTGACAATTTAATTACTACAGGTAACTCAAATTCTTCGGTGGCGGGGGGTTTGTACTCTTTGATTTCATCTGTAATGACGGGTCTCGATTCAAGAGCCGAGGCCACTGCTCGCAGCCATGACCAACTTGCCTGCGCAGTCGATCGTCTCACCGGAGGTAGCATACATTATACTTTTTTGTTTGTTTGTTATCTCTCTGCTATAATACTGTTAATTGCGCATTTCTATGTGCGGACTATGTAGAAGCCAGGTCAAATGATGTTTAGATTGGGGGTAATTTTACAATTAATGTGTTTGTTCCGTTGTTAAATGGCTTTTAAAAGGTATGCTTGAGTTTCTTCTCCTCAATTTCACATTTGGTTAGTTAAATCTGTTAACATTTCTTCTACTTCCTCCGTCCCGTTTTATTTGTCGCAATTTACTATTTCACGGAGATTAAGAAAGATGATTGGTGTTATAATTATAGGTATCAAATGTCTATAGTATTCTTTTGTTTAAAATAATGAAAAGTGTGAAATAATAAATGTTGGGATTAAATTACTAAAATAACGTTTAATTAATTCTTATTGGGAAAGTAATAAGTAAAAATAATTATCTCTTGAAAATATAAATGTGACAATAGAATGAGATATGAAAATTTCTAAATTACGACAGATAGAACGGGACAGAGGGAGTAATTGTCAAATGGAATGCTCTTGTCTCCCTACATGTTTTTTGTGGCAATTTATATTATGAACCCAGGTCCATGATGCATCATGCACCTGGTTATCATATTCATCACCCATCACTTGTTATTTATCATCCGTCTCTTTCATATTCATCACAGGTGATGAATATACAAGAGACGAATCATAAATACGATGAATATAATTTCATATTCATCACGTTTCTAGTATATTTATCACGGTCCAAGATGCATCATGCACCCAACTCCATAATATACCAATTGTTTTTTTGCTTATTGGATGTGCTTGAGATCTCATGAAAGCCTGACCAAGTGTCTAGCTTTTGAATCTGTTGCAATGACTCATTTCTTTAGGATCGTAATTCTCTCATTTGTGAAATGAGCTTGATCATTGTAAAAGTGAATATACTCCCTTGCTTGTAGGAGGCAACAATCTTAATGGAAATTAGTTGTTGGCATATCTGATTCACCTTTTTTATGAAACATGTTTAAGTGACACCTTTTCTCATTGGATAGAATAATTGATGTTATTGGCCAATTTTATTATCTTGTGCTATAACATAATATATTTGTTATACTACAGTTGCACATTTCAATATTGAGTTATATAGTTTGGAATTATTCTAATTTCTCTATGCATTCAGAGCTTGATAAATTGCTAGAGGATGCACCCTCGCCTTTCATTATGCAGCATGCTGCAAGGATTTCTGGTCTAAGGAAAAGGGTCAAAGCATTGAATACTGTTTTGAAGTCCATACAACGGCAAACTGATAATATGGATCGAATGCTGTCAGCTGGCTCAGTGCATGGTTTATTATTTTTCTTTCTCTTCTACTCATTCTTCCTGTTTTTCTCTTTTTCGTACTATGATTGAGGGGACAGAGGCGCTTCTACACACATTACGAGTTAATCTCATAATGCTATCTCATATGCCATCATGATTCTTATCTATGTTATAGAACCACAGATGATGATAGCAGTGGTTTAATAAATTATTTAGGAATTTTTTATGTCATGATAGAATAGTGCGTGAGGTTTGGTGTGGCTTTTGTTTAGTTTGTTGCTTCTGTATTTTACTTTGATACTTCATGTCTGTTGCTTCCAGTGTACATGATGATTCCCTTTTTTTATGTTGCTTTGAGGCCGACCGAGCCTTCCCATTTTTTCATTTTCTCTCTACATATTTCAGTCAACCAATCAAATTATCTTAAAGATTGTGTCATGTTGTGAAGACAGTAAGATGAAGTGTATCGTTGCATATATGTTTATATATTTATAGCAGCAACAACTTAAGTAAATCCCTTGCATTCTTGCTTGTAATTTTTTTCCCTTTTTGGAAAAACAATTTGGTATAATTAGGTACCTGTAGCGTTGGATTGTTTTCATTTCCACGTTCATTGTGTTTCAATTTTTATATTTTAATCTCTGTATGTGCAGAAACATTGGTGGGAGAAAGCAGTGGCCAACAACCTGCTTTGTGATGGAGGGATAATCTCTTCATTTCCAGATCTTTTTGGTGAATCAAGTAACTATCAGGAGTTGACCTCTGTGGTTGTTAAGAAATGGTGGAGATCAACCAAATGAGTGAGCAGAATATGTGTAAACTGTAAACAAATCTTATCAAATTCATCTTCGGCTGTTTGTCAACCCACTGTAGTGCATGATAGATGTTTCAGCTTATTGCATTTGGTATAACACAGAACTTGCAATATACCTCATGTGCTAACCAAATGGTATATAATTTAGACTCACTGTCACGCTCCGATTTGGTAGCTTAATATTCCAACTCCGAAAATTCTATCGAATGCTCAGTTCTTGAAGCAGTGTGAAAAATATTTCCAAAGGCATCCATTTAAAACATCCCGCAGTTCTTTGGGTGTGTGGCACATCAGATTCATAAGAGCATTGGTTTTGACCTTGTCAGACTGTTTCTTGTCACTGCGTCGGTGGATGGTATGATTTTTTTTCCATGATTCATGAAAGTATTTTTAACTTCGAAACTCCACATTGATACTTAATTCCTATTGAGTTTAGTATTTGAATTTAATTATGAGACCATATATCACATTTATTGATGTATTGTAAAAATACTTTTCTCCCATGAATTTCTTTATCATGGAAATACATAAGAGAAAATGCATCGATGTACGCATTGATCATAAGAAATTTTCTTTTCCATACTCAATTTCACACGTGACTTTACAGAATTATAGTGTGAAACTTGTTAGCACCCACAAAAAAATTTACATAATTTTTGTATACATTCAAAATTGGGAAAAAAAAAAAAAATCCCCTAAAGAATGTTGTTATGTGAAGTTGTGTGGGGAAAAAATTCGTATTATAGTCACTTATCAAATGTTGTATATCTTTGGTAGTGTTTTATATCTTACCAAAGAGATTACATGACATTATTAAATAGAGACCTACTATTATTTTTGTCTCTCGTACACAACACGTATGAGGAAATAGATGATTTTTTCTTCTCAAGTTTATGCTAGAGTTCATGCATTGATATGATTTGAGCATATACACGTCACATTTTATACAATTGTGTGATTGAGCGAAACTTTTACCCAAGTGAGGATCATTGATTGAAGCAAGATGATTAAAGGTAAAAAGTGCGAAGCGATTAAGTTCTTGATTTTACATTTATACTTTGAAAAATGATACTTCTTAAGGAAAGACATCAGCATCATTTTTTCCGTGTCCATACTCGTGTTTATTTCTTATCTTTTGTTTCTTCGAGGACGAATAAACTTTTAAGTTTGGGAATATTTGATAATCACTGATTTTACGTACATACTAAGACTTATTAAATTACGTTCCAACTACTATTTGTATGCTATTAACGTCTTTTCACTTTAACTTCTATTATTTGGACATTATTACATATTTATTTTTATATTGTTTTTATAGGATGTTAGAGATAAACTGAGTTTGAAAGGGTATAAAGATGAAAAGAGTGAAGAAATGGATTGGAAATAATGCAAAAAGGAGTCCATGGGGCCAAAATTGGAGAAGGCCACGAAGTCAGTGAGGCCCAATAACCTAGTCGCGAACTGGCCTACTACTACAAGATTTTTAAACATCAACCGTTTGCGACCCTATTCATGGTCGCAAACGGGCCAAGAACTGTTACTTATGTGGCTTAAATGCTTGGATTTTGTTTTGGACAATAGAAAAAAGGCCAATGAGCTATCCAGATTGATCTTGGAACACCTATTTCTGAATCATTCACCACAATAAACAATTTCAAATGTGAGATAGAGTACTTCTTAGAGGGTTTTGGTTCGGAGGATAAAAAGCTTGGAATACGAAGGTCAAATGATCTACCATAATCCCTACTGTTTATCTTTTATTAAATTTTCTTATGAACATTAGGTGTTCAATGTAATGTCTAGCTTATCTTTTGATTATGTCTAGCTAATTTTATAATATTCTGGGGTTTGGAAACAAGGAATAATTGATATTTTAATCATTAACTCAATTGAGTATGATCCTCTCTATAAATTTAGTTCTTGAATTAAATATATGCATAATTACTTGACCATTTATGCTTATTAGTTTTGACAAATCATAACTCGAAAGACAAGGTTCGTTAATAGAACTTTGAATTCAAAATACTATAAACAATAAGATCGAGAGATTCTATATGAAAAGTGACGTCTTATAAATCATTTAAGCATTTTGGGAGTTCTATATGCGATTGACAATGCGTCCACATTTAGAGTTAATGGCTTAATTACATTTGAGAGAAAGATTATACTAGATTTGTGATTAATATATATTGAATTAAAAAAAAAAACTTAGTTGATTAAAAAGGATTAACATTTATGATCCCTTTGCTATTTTTGTTTTTGTAACTCATTGTTGCAAAATTGATTGACAACCTCTTGTGATTGATAGTTGTAATGGCTTGACAAACTTTAAGAACTTATATGTTTGATAAATCGATCGAGATAGGAGACTTATCAATAGGCTTTCAAGTACAAAACACACTAATCAGTAGAACCGAGAGGTTTGAGATTGGTACTAAGTCTTTTAAATCTTTAAAGCTTTCTGGATTTTAAGTGTTATCTTGAAAAAACATTGTGATTTAGAATCCACTGTTTAATTACATTTGATAGAATATTTAAACCATACTTATGATTTACTTATAGTAAATTGAATCACAGCAGTACTTGAATGGATTAAAACTAATAGACATCGAGAGTCATTGCAAACCCTAACACTGGAATATCCCCTTATCATTTGAATACCTTTCTTTTTCCATCTTCATATTGATCTTAGGGAATTGTATAATTATTTTTTATATTACTGTATAGTTTATGTTCATCATTTATAATGACATAAAATCAATATTTTATATTCATTTAGATAAAACTAGTTTAATGATAATATTACTACTCAATTTCTGAGATTTGGTCCTTGTGGAATACAAAATTGCTCATCGTGTACTACATATACATCGTACACTTGGATTTAGATAAAATACACTTCAAGTTAGTGAACAATTATTTCTCCACTATGCATGGTCTATTACCATCTCTTGGTTGGATCGGAGCCGTCAGTGGGAATGGGTCATAGATTTGGTATATTTGAATATGATGATTCCCTGGGAATCATCCCATCGCGAAAGGTACGTCGAGCCATTCAGGAAGCATAAGGTGGTTTAATGCCTCATCCTATATTTGTGTGTGACCTTCCAGAGTGAGCTGAGAACGCATAAAGAGTATGGTGTCTGATCAAAATTAACCCTATGTTTATCATTTATGGACTGAACTTGGTTCGAGAACTAAGTGCTACATGCATGAGCTCTTTCAACCATCAAGCTATGTGTTATGCTTGGGAGCCACCTCTAGAATCTCATACCTGGTTGTCAGTCACTTGAATATGTGCATCTGATGTTCACAAGTGTTTATTGTTTATTGTGGGTTTTCATCCATTCGTCTGCTAATATGAAACTCATTAGCATACATGAAACAATTTTGAACACTAGCTTATAATTTAAAAAAGACTTGAGACTTTCTTTTGTTAAACAAATATTCATATTTTGCTCAAACTTTATAAAACTCAATTTTCTACCTTTTTAACAGTGGGTTTTTATAACTTTTAACTCCATAGGATCCCAAGTGCCGGGGTCGATCCCCCGAGCTCTTTTAGCTCACTCCACATTTTTAATAAAACTTTCAGATGTTGAGACATGTGCGACAGTGGTGAGGCGAGCTACCAACTCAGGAATGGACTTATTTCGGGACTTCTATTATTTATTTTATTTTGGTTTAGAGTTAGGTTCTTATCCTATCATTAATTAGATTCTTGTTAGTTCCTTGTCAACTTTAGACTGAGATTTTGGACTTTCATTGTATTTAGTATTCCATCAAGCCTAGTAGTTTTGGTAAAATATTGAAGATTATCTTGTAGATTTAGGCAAGTATTTAATTTATAAGGATTATTATCTTGTATTTTCTTTAGAAGGCATTACATAAGTGGCTTAAGAGCTTGTGCAAAGGTCCTTATGCATACTCAGGATAAGTTCTTTGGCATGTGATTGGAATATTACTGATATATTGGACCTGTCAATTAGAATTTGAGTAATAAGATGAGGTAAAGTAAGGAGTAGCTGCTAATTTATGTCGTTTGGGTAGCATATTGATACAAGATTTGCTAACCTTTAGATTGCCAAACATGAATATCAATTCTTTCACTTCCTACTCTAACCTTGTTTTAGTTTAATACACTATTCGAGTCTTTTTTATATTGAAGAATCGTTCTCATTTTTAAGGCCGTAACCTTTTTATTAGTCATAAGTCATCATCAAAGTTCTTGAAATTTTGATTTTTGCATTATCTTTCTCTTCCTGCAAATCTGAAGGGGAGGCTTGGTTATCTATGTTGAACCATGATGTTCTAGTAAAAGATTTAGACTAAATCAACAAAGGATGTAGAGACATATCGTATTTGGAAAGCTTCATCAAAAGTGTAGCATGTGAACATCCATTTGTCACCGATGCCAATGATTAAGATGAAACATTAAGAGAATGTGCATGAACAAATCCATAAATTGTCAACCCATTTTGACATGGAAACAAGTCTTGTTAGCTCATTTTCTTCTAATCAGAGAACGTTGTAGGACTCATTGCACAAATGAGATAAACCATGGGATGATGCACAATATTTATCAACAAGCTTAAGCCTTATCATTCAACAAAATAATGAATATGGGAAGAAAGTTCAATAGACAATCCCATGAGACATGGGTAATAGCTGGAAGATAGTGAAATAAGAAGCATCAAGAAAGATTGTGATCTTACTATTGAAAAGCTAGATATAAGCTTTCACAATGTTAATGCAAATCGGTTGATACTCTAGATACAACATCAATGAAGAAAATACTCCCGGAGCAATACGAGGAGACCTCTTTTACATAAATTACTACCTAGGTTTTAGTTATCACTAGTTCTTCAAGGATTTCTGATCAACTAATTTAGGTTATTCATATTTAGGAATTAATGGTGTCCATTGTAGGGGGTTATCCTGCCTAAGGAGACTTCGAACCCATTTCATTCAAATTGATATTTAGTTTACATTTTCATTCAGAGTCCGTATACTTTATATCCCACCTTCATTCAAAATAGAGCTATTGCACATGATACCTTGTCATCTTCAACCTGTTATTTTTTTTTATTATCTTACTAGATAAGTGATCATTTGACTGCAATCATTCTTTACCTTTGAGATAATATTGATCATCCATTTCTTTTGAGTGAAAAAGAATCATGATCTAGTCCTCTTACCCTCTCTTTGTGCCATTCATTTCTTATTCGAATTTTTGCTATTCAGTTATCTTTTCATGAGGATTATATTAGCTCAAGTTAGTTACCTCTTTCCTTTTCTCAACCAATACCTCGCATCTTCACCTCGCGAATAACTTATTCATTCAATAGTGGGTGTCGTACTTGAATGTGAAGTATATTCTTGTAAAACTCTTTTATTTAGTATGGTAAAGAATAACCTACATATCCATCTTTCACGAGAATTCTAAATCTTGTGAGAGTTAGACTTCTATTATAATTCTCTTATGTATTAGTGTATTTATCTTATGTGGGATCTCAAATTCACGATATATATATATATATATATATGATTGAATCCTTGACTGACTTCTCTTGTGAGAGTTAGACTTCTACTTTCTATTTGACGTGTGAGAGTGACTCTTTTTGTAAATCGATGATAGTTTGAACCCTCTTTAAAACTTTATTTATATACTTTTGATTCCTTCCACTTGGTAACTATATAATCTTAAACCTAGAGGTTCTGTTATCGATAACTTTTTATGATGTAATCATTTGTACTATTTTGTGACCATTATATTCTTAGATTTTAAAGGAATAATGAAACTCCCATAGTCTTTGCATTGAAAATTAACTTTTTTTTTTATGATTTTTATCTCTTGTGTTGTTATCTTCTAAAAATTAAGTTCTTTTAATACCATCTCTCGAATTTATTGAATTGATACTTTTACTAAATTTTGTCATCTCTCTTTTGTAACTAAATTCTAATAATCTTTTTATCTTGTTTATCTTATACCTTGGAATTATTGTTTTGTTTCTTTTTTGCCTTTTATGATTATTCCATATTGAAGGTTGACACCTTTTACACTCTTGAGTATTTATTTTAGTTATCTACTCATAGAGATTTTCACGTCCGAGTGCCTTTATTACTGACTTCCAACTTGGGTTATTTAAATATTTTACAAGTCATTAATTGCATTTTCCTGAATGTTTAGAATCATGAACTTCACCCTATCCTTGTTTTGCACAAATTTTGCTTCAAGAATTATTGATTCATTTGTTGTTAATTCTCTGTTTGAACGTCAAAACTTCTGCAAGCATTCACTAAAGTAGTTATATATAATTGGTTTGGATTTTTTTATTCTTTGGATGCGTGTATTCAGAATTATATTTTCTATTTTTCACTTGTTTAAAACAAGCTCTACTTCGTGCTTCATTTTCATTCTTAGTGATTTACTGTTTTGTACTCAGTATCAATATTTGTCTCGTACTTTTAATTCTCTTACACTCATAATTGTTTTGAATAAAATTTCTTACTTATTTGCCACATAACATTCAAAATATCAATGCCATCTAACTTCACTTGTTACAATAATGTGTTTTCGATAGTTATTATCCAATCTACTTGTAGTTGAAGATATCTAATATTTCATTTCCGAATACTTCTTGTTTTCCTTCTAATCATTTTCTTGATTATGATTTTCTTCTCTGTTAATGCTGAAATTAATTCTTGTATTGGTAGTCATTCTCTAGTATTCTAATCTCAGTAGTCCTTTTGGTCTACTTGATAAATGTTTCCTGAGAGCATCTCCAATGCTATAGTGTTAATTGAACCTATGTGGCAAATGACATTGGCATTATACAAAAAAGTTCTCCAATGCATCAGGGTTGATGTAAAATATGTGATAAGTTATATTTTTATTTTTAGAAAAAAAATAAAGAGAGAGAAATAACATGATTGGATGATATATTTAAAATTAATTGTAGACATTGTCAAGAGTAATGTCTAGAATTTGACATTGGTCTTGACAATGTCAAGCATTTAATGCGCCACATAATCATTTTTATGTCATGTGTCAATTTTTTCACTTTCAACATTGTTCCATTGGAGATGCTTTGATTGTGGAGCACTTTAACGCAACTACTTCTAAAATGCACCAAAGTTTTGCCTACTTTGGATTTTCTAGTTTATCCTTTGTCTTGTAGGAATTGGTTTTGTACCTTTTACCTCACCTCAATACAATTCTGTTTTATTCATCTTTGATACTAATAATTTACCTTTGTTTGTCTTCTAGGAAGTGTACCGTATTATTATTATTCAGTGTTCTAAAAATCGCTAGGCGGCCGCTAGGCGCCAGACCAGCGCCTAGCGCCTAGGGCGCCTAGGCGGGGCCTAGGCGAGGCCTAGGCGGGGCCTAGAATTCCAGAATAAATACCCTAATTTACAACATTACATCCAACATTTAATAGTTCAACATACTACCTGCTACACAATAAAGTATATGACAATTCAAAACTAAAAGTAATGATCAAAAGTTCAAAACTATTGTTCAATTCAAAGTTCAAAACAATATAAATCCATAGCACACATTACAAAATTAAAATAACTAAATAAGGGCAAGAGTTCTCAGTCTGTTTCTGTTCTATTCTGTCCCAATTCTTGCCCGGTAACAATTGAATTGGCTTTAAAAAAATTTAAAACCAAAACGACGTCGTCTTGGATAAAAATAAATAAATAAATAAAAATAAAAAATTGGACTGCCTGGCGCCTAGGCGCCGAATTCCTCCGGCGATTTTTCTGCCCGATTTTCAAAAATCGTGGGCGGTTCGAGGGCGCCGAGCGCCTAGGCGGCCGCCTAGGCCGATTTTTAGAACAATGTTATTATTAGAATACATATGCTCATTGGTTTCGTTTGCTACACTAACTGTGTTGCATTTTTGGTTGTTATTCGCTCTAAATAATGGGTTAGATAACTTGATATCATATTGTGAAAACTTTCAATTTATCTACCATTCGAAATTTATTTGTGGTCTCATTATTTGTACCCCTATTATTTGTATGTTTTAACAGGTAGATACCGTATCTTAAAATCTTCCTCACTTCTATTTCTATAATTTTCTCTCATTAGTAAATTTGCGTTCCGACAAGTTGTCAAACCATAAAAGTTCCACTTAGATATTCAAATTTCTTTTATCCACGATGATTCTGAATTATTAATATTTTCATTTGAATATAAAGTCTTGAACCTATGTTATGCTTTCTTCTATTACAAAACTATTTAATGTAATGTCTTGACCATAGTTACCATACAACATATTTTTTTACACCATTTGCTATGTGATTATTTCTTATATATAGATTAAATATGTACCTCTTTTAGCTTCTAATTGTTTGCTTGATTTTTCATTTGTTCATTCAGTCCTTCGGGTAGAGATCTAAGTTCGCACTTTCTTTTACTTAGGTGATTTTACTATTTTGTCGCTTTCATGCATCAACTATCAAATTTCTAGTCGTACTTTCACTTTGTTTTATGATTGGAATTTGAACGATTTCCTTCATTTATCTTTCATTGGGAATTTATTTCATTTTACTCATTTTTTATATTGATATGACTTTGTTGTCATACTCTCTATTTGATAGTTCTAAGATTTGAGATTTTATTCCAATATAGGATTACAATGACCAATAAGTTATATGGACCAATATTTTTAATTTACTACTTATTTAGTTTTTCACTACTCAATTCGTTCTTTTTTTTTCTTACGTGAGTTTTATTCATTCTCGATCGAAATCACACAACCTTTTCAATTTTATCTTTTATTGATTTTTATTGTAATTACATTTAAATGTATCCGTTTAAGTCATTTATATCTAGTATCTATATATAGTAACTATTGGGAAATTAAGAATCTTATAGCAGTACTATAATTACCTATATAAGGGCCTGTTTAGGCTAGGTTTTGTTGGGATTTTGAATTATGCCATTCAAGATCCTTATTTTTAGAATACTATGAATAGTAAGAATCCTTAGTTGTTTGGGAACACTTTTGGCATAAAAGTCCATCTATAAAATGGACTTTTGGAAAAGTGTAATTTAGAAAAGTGTTTGTGAAAAATGTGAAGTGTTTGGTAAAAATAGTCTTAAAAGTCTATTCAACAAAAGTGAAGGAAATGAAATTCAAAAGTCATAAATTATCACTTCTTCAAAATGGACTTTTGAAAAAGTTACTTTTTTTCAAAAGTCCATTTTAATATAACCACCAAACATGTTTTTCTTTTATAAATGGACTTATTTGCAAAAAGTCCATTTCAAAATGGGTACCCAAACAAGCACTCAGAATCCTTTACTTTTTATTATAGATGTCAAATCATGTCTGAAAAGTGGATGAAAATATATTTTTATATTGTATTGAAAGTCAAATCATATCTGAAAAGTAGATGAAAATATATTTTTATATTGTATTTGATGTCAAGTCACGTATGAAAAGTGTGGATGATATATTCTTGTATTGTATTTAATGATATATAATTATTTATAAAATTATTTAAATGTAATGGTGGTGGAATAAAAAAGATGAGTGTGCGGTTAGGTGTAAAAAATAGTTGGTTGAGTATTAAGAATTTGAGTTCTAGAACAAATGGGGATTGAAATTTAGAATCACAATCCAGGTATTCAGAGTCTAAAACCAAACATTACCACAAATAATTTTAGTGATCTCTCTCAGGTTTCTTAATCATGGAATGAATTTTTTTCTTGGCTCAACTACCACCTTTATTTTACATCATGATGTACCGAAAACATGTCATATCCATCCCAATGGAGTGCAAGCATTGTACATGATTAAATTACACCACTCAGCAAAAAGGTGCATATTTACCTAAAGTCAAAAGGATTATCACAATCTTTATACACCGATAAATTTATAGACATATACAATATATATTAGACACAGGATTTGCCAATACCCTCTAAAGTATCCATATGTCCATCATGATTAACAATTATTCATAGTTGTAAGACTAACTACATTCTCTAAGAATATAATGCAGAGCACATGCCGATATATATATATATATATATATATATATATATATATATATATATATATATATATATATATATATACACATGTATGATTAAGATCATGAGGGAACCAATCCCCTGTGTGGGAACTAGGAACCCACATGATCCACTAGATTAAATATTCTTTATGGTCAAGATCATTCCAACTAATTATATTATTAATACATTCATATTAATGGCAAAGGTATAATCGTATTTACTCTCAATATTCCATAATGTAATATTTAAATCAACCGTTTTTTTCCAATCAAGTCAGGATATTACAATATACATTCCAAATATATTTTAACAAAATATGGAAACAAAAATCAGCTGTATTATAATACCATACGTTCGGCCCAACCATCTTCTCTTTCATTTTCAATATTCTACAAGATTTCCAGTTCAGGCACTGCAAGTGGAAGACGGAGCGAATGCTTAATCTTCTTTCTATATTACTTTCTTATAATTATTTATTTATTTTAATTTAGCTTCTGACATTTTATAAGCTCCAACTGTTATCTTTTTTTAAATAGCTTCCCATTTGTTTTCATTTTTTTTCTCAAAAACTGGAGTTTTTAATTACTAATTTTTAAAGTTGTAGCAGAAATTATAGAATATTAAAGGTTTGTGCTTTTTTCTGGTAACTAACTCATTGTTTAAAGGAATGAAGTTTTATACTGAACTTAATATACGTTTTGTGTGCTCTTCTCAATAATAATGCATGTGATTTCAAAGTAATAGGCACAAGGCTCTATTGAAAAAATTCGAATAGGTAGTTCTTGTGCATTATTCAAGTTATTATAGCCCTGTAATAAAAACCGTATAGTTAGCATATTGGCTAATTCAAACTTTAATGGACGATTTCTTTGAAAAAACAACCACCCTTAGAAATATGAAGTTGTTATTACAAATTACTATAACTTACTTTATTTAATTTGAAAATGTTTAAACACAGAGAAGCTCGACCAAATAGGATATTTTGTCAAACGAAAAGTAAGTTGCAAATTACATGCAAATTCTTGCGAGCATCACCCTACGCATTACAAAAATTGCACACAATCACTATAAATTTAGCATAACGACAATGTAATCCTAACAACTCGCATAATAACAATATATAATTGTCCATACTGAATCGGAAGTATATCTAATATATTACCAAAGCAAGTTGCAAACAAAACATATAATCATAGCAGCCTGAATGACAAAAATATCACAATATACTTAAAGCAATAGAAATAAAAATTACATTATCACAGCAACGTGAATAAGAAATGCGTCTATAAATATTGTATAACATCAGCATAATTTTAGCATACCCTCAACAAAATCATAGCATCTTCCATTTGAATCATTTAATCACCAAAAAACAAAAATCCCAGTTTCTTCAACATCTGATCAATGCAGTTGCCATCGATTCAAAACAAACGTATCAAGCTAAAAACAAACGTACAAAAGCTGATACAAAAATTATTTAATACCACTGTCTACACATCATCTACGCTAACATCACATAAACGATTCGCGAGAAGCTGCGCCACGTCAATCTCACCATCTTCACATGCTAGTTGGTAATGCAGGAGTGCCGATTCCTTATTCCTACTGGCGTGCATGTTATTCACAGACATAAGTATGGCTGCGCAGTACTGAGCTCTTAAATATAACATTTGTGTTGGAGTTTCTTTTTGAAACCACACCTCCAACCATGAACACCTTCACCCATGTACGTTTCCATGTGAACTACAAAAATATCAAACTTAATTATAGGTCAACTACAAAAATATCAAACTTTGAGCAAATTTATTCATTTTAACATTAAATTTTGGTAAATTCTAAGTATATTTTTTTTCTAGAATAATGTTAATTATATATTTAGCATTCACTTAATTATTTCTTACCCAGTTTTTAGCATCCACTTAATTATTTTTACAATATTTAATTATCCATTATCAGAAAAGATATTGTAGTTAGCAAACCATACACATAAAATTAGCAATCTCTATTTAAGCATGCTTAAAATTATTTTTGGCATGAAAATACACAACATCAAACCAAATAACGTAGCATACACCAAGTGATTTTGCCATTTTAACATTTCAATATTCTAAAACCAGCAACATAAATATAAACCCCATGAAAGAAGAAATAAACTACATTCAATATACATCTTGTAGTTTCACCAAACTTCCCCAATTACTTGCATGCAATTAAATAATTTTTTACCAGAATAATGCTAATTATTTATTAGCACTGATTTAATTAACTATTTCAGAAACGATAATTGAATTAGCAAACCATACACATAAAATTAGCAATATTTACTTAAGCATGCTTAAAATAATCTTAGCATGAAACTACACAGCATCAAACTAAATAACTTAGCATACACCAAGTGATTTTGCCATTTTAGCATTTCAATATTCTGAAATCAACAATCTAAATATAATCCCCATTATTCTACATATCTGCATTACATTACTGTTGGAAAATAAGCAACAAGGTTTAAATATCACCCCCAGAAAGAAGAAATAAACTACATTTAATATACATCTTGCAGTTTTACCAAACTGCCCCAATTACTTGCCTGCAATTAAATACTTTTTACTAGAATAATCCTAATTATATATTAGCACTGGTTTAATTAATTATTTTAGAAACTAAAATTGAATTAGCAAATTCTACACAAAAAAAATAAAGAATGTAACAAGTAAACATAGGTAAACTATCTGACCTTCTGACTCAACCTTTTTAAATGCATAAAGTATGTGCTAAATTTGTGTCCCCAGCAGATGAAAATTGATAAAACATCAAAAGTAATTTTGATTAAGCTAAATCAAGAATCTAGCCTCTAAATTTGAATTTTTCAAAGAACTAGTTAAGTGCATTTAATCTGCAAAATGAAAATTGCATTAACTGCCATAACCAACCATTAACTCACAAATAATTTGACAATCAAAGAAGGTGTCAAATGGCCACATTTATGATCTTTAATAGCATAATTAACCCAGAGTTAGCATGTAAGTTTTAGGAAACTGCCATCGACATCACCCTACAAACCCTAAAAATGCTAATATAGCTGATTTTCTTAACAACATAATCATCATTTTTTTTGTTAACGTTTAAGCAAGTTTAGCAACAACCAGCAACCTAAATAACTCAATACTATACAATATAAATAATTAGCATTACACTTTGAAAATAAGCAACAATGTATAAATAGATGCATCAGAAAGAAGAAGTAGCCTATAGTTAATATACATCCTGTAATGTTACCACACTACCCAAATTTTTACCATATTTAATTATTCACTTCAGAAAATATATTGAAATTAGCAAACCATACCCATAAAATTAGCAATCTTTTATTTAAGCATGCTAAAATTATTCTTGGCATAATATTTGCAATTTATATTTTAGCATGCTTCAAAAACTTTTAGGCGTGCCAATACACAACATCAATCCAAATAACTTAGCGTACAACAAGTGATTTTCCCATTCCCCATCAATAATGCCCAAGTTTCATATAAAAATATGACAGACCACGAAATTTGTTCCAGCATGTTCAAATTTTAAGAGGAACATATAAACGAAATAGGGTTTGTAAATCAATGATTATTATATAAAACCCTTTCATATAAAAACCAGTTCATCGGAAATCGAAAGATTTTTAGCACAAAATTAATCCATTCCAACTTTCATAACAAATCATTTCCTGAACCATTAATTAAAAAAAAAACATAATTCGTAAAAAAAAAATCTCAAATACAATGATAATCCATTCATCAAGGAACATCGAACAAAAAACAATAAGATAAAATAAATAGTAGATAAAATTTGACCTCTCGTCCTTAGTTTTCTAGCACGGCCCATAGAATCACATCCCAGAGCTGCATTCCCCATACTTGCTGTAAATCACGCGAACCAATAATTCTATGTGACTCCCAAAAACCTAACCCTAATGTTAAAAACCTCCAGTTTTAAGGACATGCCCGCTTTACTCTTGTTAGGAAGGTGAGATCTTCGAAATCGCCTTGCTATTTCGCGTTGGTGGAACGTCGAGATTTCTGGGATGCTTTGATTTGCTGTTATTTCGTGAAGAATCTCAAAGGAAACGGGATTTTGTGCCATGGCTGAAGACCCGCGATGCCTGGTTTCCACAAGAACCCCCCCCCCCCCCCCCCCCCCCCCCCACACACACACACACACACACACATATAATATATATATATAATATATATATATATATATATATATATATATATATATTATAAATATCTCAATTTTGATATTCATTAATCGGGGTTATTTTAGAAGTAATGTTCTATAAAAAATATCCCACCATATGAATGACAACATTAACTTATTTGAACTTATATATGAATGATTATAATCAATAAAAACAATAACTAAATAAATTCAATATTTTTTATTTGTAATTGTCTCATATTTATACTTTCATTTGATACATGACTGATTAATAGGGATGATATTATTATGAAGAATCAATACTTTTTAGTACAAAAATCACTATATCATACTTAAAAAATCAATATGTTATAGTATCGGTCAGATGACTTAACGGATCATGACCCGTCAATCTGACCTAACACAAGTGTTTGCCTATTATTATCTATGTTGTAACGCAATCATATATTGTATATAAATTCCACTCAAAATCAAATAATTTTGAAAAGATTACTGAAATGAACAACACTATTGGTTAGCGTGTAATAGGGATATTGGGTAATCGGAATTTGACCAAATTCCCCCACATATGGGCTACCATCTTTCAATAAACTATAGTTTTAAGTAGATGAAACACCACACAGTTCTCTTAACAAGAAGAGAACAAAGTTCAATTTCTACAAGGATACAAACCTTAATTAAATACGCAGATAGAATAGATAAATCTTATACATTATAACTTCTTTAAATATCCATATCAATGTCATAGACAAATCCAAAGCAGCGGCGGTCACATCGTTTATACCGATGACAATCAGTCTTGAAGATAATTGAAATAAATAATAATCTCAAATTTAAATCGTGTGAACACCATTTTAATCGAGACCACGAATTCCATCAATTCCCTTGATCTAAGGATGTTGATGAAGCAACTTTCGGTGCAATTAGATTTCTAGACAAGAAAATTGGACGGAATTTTTAGGAGAAATTCGGACAATGGAAGTTATTATTAGTGCTATTATTTATTTTTTCTAGGAGTTTCAGGGACTTAATAGGATTACATTAGGGTTTTCAAATTGATAGGCAGGTAGCAAAAAGCAGTGGTAGTGGCAGTGTCGATAGAGCAAGGCAGCGACTCATAATGGAGACAATTGGAAGATGATTGTCATCGGTGGTGTGTCCTAAGTGGTTGGTAGTTGTGGTGGTCGAGATGGAGACTTGGCTATGGACGCAGGCGAGTCGACTATTGGGAAATGAAATTTTCTATTAGGGCGTCAAATATGGAAAAGAGAAATTAAATTGCGTATGAGGAGTGAAAACTGAAGTATAGTAAAATCCCAGAAAAATATTTTTTTTCATTGACAAAAAATATGCAAATTATTAGATGGATCCAGGTGCACCTTACAAGGTGTACTCCTATTCCCCATATAAAAGTATTTTTCAGAATTTTCACGCGCCCGATAAAAAATAGGCAAATTATTAGATGGACTCAGGTGCACCTTACAAGGTGTACCTCTGTTCCCATATAAAAGTATTTTTCAGAGTTTTCACGCCCCCTCTGTTTTTCCATCTCAGAAATTTCATGCGCCCTCTTTTTTTTTTTTCCATCTCCAGCGATTTTTCTTCTTCTTCTCCAGCGATTTTTCTTCTCCATCAATCCACGATCTGTACCAATTCCACAATCGCCAAAACCTTCATCAAATTCGTCCAAATAAAAAACCATCACGGTTATACCCATCGCATTCAACAGCAACAGGATCCATATCGATTTAACAGCAAACAATTGTGAATCTGGTACTTTTCTTCGATTTTTCAATCGTTGCTCCACCACCAACAAACAAATCATTCAATTCCGATGGACTTGAATCCGATAGATGTTCCAATGGACGTGAATCGGTATGAGGGTAAATGATTTTGGAAGTTGATTTATTTTTGTATTATATTAGGTTTACACTATTTTCTTATTTTTGTTGCTGCAGCTCTTCTGATTTGTGTTTTTACTGCAAATATTCCAGTTTCTGGGAATGGTGCGAGTTCGAACACTGATGAAAGTAATTCTATTACAGGAGCAGGTATATGATTTCTCCTTTTATGATTCATGGAAGGGAATGTGTGATGATGTGTGAGTCTGTATGTGATGATATCTGAAAGTAGAATGTGATGATATCTGAAAGTAGAATGTGATGGTATGTAATTCTATATGTGATGATATCTGAAAGTAGAATGTGATGATATCTGAAAGTAGAATGTGATGATATCTGAATGTTGAATGTGATGCTATCTGAATGTAGAATGTGATGATATCTGTGTGATTAATATTGGTTTGTTTTATTTCCTTGTCTTATGTAGTGAACTCTATTGTTGGTGATAGTCAGTCAGTTGAGAGAGCAATGCGTGATGATGATTTGGTTGGCATTATAGTAAATTCCATTGACGAGACTTATAATTTGTATAATGATTATGCGTTTAGGGTTGAATTTAGTATTAGAAAGGAGAAGGATAGGAAGAGGGCTGATGGCTCAATTTTGATGAAAATGTTTATTTGTTCTAAGGCTGGTCAGAAACAAGCTTAAAAAAAAGTAGGTCTTATGCGAAATTAGATGTGAGAACAGGCTGTCCTTCTTTRATTCGGTTTGATATTGATCGTAGTGGTTTGTGGGTTGTTACTGCATATAAAAACGAGCACAACCATACATTATGTCCACCTACCTCAAGTCATATTCTTCCATCCCATAAACAAATTTGTCCGACTCAACTTGCTCACCCCAAAGAGTTAAAGGAAAGTGGTGTTGGTGTGGCCGATGGTGTACGGGTTTTAAAAAATCAGTCTGGTAGTTCACCTTTTTTAGGTTTTAGCACTAGAGATGCATATAATGCTTTAAGTAAATCTAATATATTTGATGGTACTGATTCCAACACATTAATTCAAAATTTTAAAAATAGGCAAGCTAACGAGAAGGACTTTTTTTTTTTCATTTTGAGGTGGATAGTGAGTCTAGTCCGTGTAGTTTTTTTTTGGAGAGATGGTCGTATGCGACAGGATTACGAATTATTTAGTGATTTGTTGGTGCATGATACTACGTATCGCACTAACAAATACGACATGATTTGTGGTCCATTTGTTAGTATGAGCCATCATGGTAAAATTGTGATGTTTGGGTGCGGATTTTTAATTAATGAGAGAATCGAGTCATTTGAGTGGTTGTTTGGTGCTTTTTTGAGATCCATGGGCGGTAAACACCCTACTACAATTTTGACCGACCAATCTGCTACCATGGCTGCTGCTATTTCCAAGATTTTCCCAAAGTCACGACACCAACTCTGTATTTGGCATATTGGGGAAAACTCGAATATAAACATCAGATCGCTAAGAAGTCAAAAAGGTTTTATAGACCTTTTCAACTATTTGCTCAAGTACATGAAAACAGAAGTTGAATTCCAGTTTTACTGGAAAAGTAAGTAAATTTTTCGTATGCTTATTATTATTTGTTAATATTTGTTGATAATATATTACAACAATATGTGATGATATTTGGACTTATTATGTGATGATATGTAGCCGAATTATGTGATGATATATGCTAGTAGTATATGATGGTATCTGAAATTAAAGTGTGATGATATGTGTTAATGATATCCGGAATTAAAGTGTGATGATATGTGATAGTAGTGACTGATGATATGCATATATGTGAGTAATGTGTCATGATATCTTAAATACAATCTGCTTTTTTAGGGTTTTTCTAATTATATGTGGAAGTAAAGTGTGATGATATGTATAAATGTTGTGTGATGAAATGTGTCAGTAAAGTGTGATGATATGTGTCAGTTTTGTGTGATGATATGTGTCAATAAAGTGTGATGATATGTGTCAATTTTGTGTGATGATATGTGTCAGTAAAGTGTGATGATATGTGTCAGTTGTGTGTGATGATATGTGTCAGTAATGTGTGATGATACATGTCAGTTTTTGTGTGATGATATGTGTTAGTAATGTGTGATTTTCTATGTTTTTTCTCAGGATGGTTACAAATTATGGATGTCAGGATAATTCTTGGTTACTAAGGCTTTATGATATAAGAGCAAAATGGTGTCCTGCGTTTAACAAGGATTGGTTTTCAGGAGGCATTTTATCTTCTTAAAGAAGTGAGAGCACAAATCATCCGCTTACAAGGGAATTATCAAAGACGGATGGGCTTTGTGATTTCTACAACATGTTCATCGGAGCTGCATCTGAGTGGAGGATTAAAGAGAATGATGAGGATGTACGTTGCATGCTAGGTACCCTATATATGGCTTTAAACGATGTTAAGTTAGTTTTACATGTTAGAGATGTGTATACAATTGAAGCTTTCTCTTTATTTTCAAGATCAGTTTATGAAAGGTGCTGCATGTCATCAATCCATTTTCTATAGAAGGGTCTATTATAACATATCATGTGTGGGTCGAGGGTAGGGATGTGATAAAACATGCTGTAATATTCAATGTTGAAGATTTGTCAATATCTTGCACGTGTAAGTTGTTTTTTGAGGTCGGTATTTTGCGTTGTCATTGCTTGCGTATAATGAATATACATTGTATGTGTGCTATCCCCGAGAGATATCTTACGAAAAGGTGGCGTAAGGATATTGTTAGTGAGCGGGTTTTAGATGATGTTCCTGCCATTGATTCCTCAAACAAATCTATGGCGGGCTCATTATGGAGGATTCAAATGAATAGAAAGTTTCAGAGGCTGATTTTAGCAAGTGAAGATAATATTGGATCTCGTTTGAAGTGTGAATAAGCTTTTGAAATTGCTAAATGTAATGTTATACGTGAAGTCGGTCCCATTTATTTTTGATGATTGCGTTGATCCTTTGTTGAGTGGTGTTATTCAAAATCCTCAAAGTAGTCGTGAGAAAGGTAAGTGGAACAAGAGGGAGAAGAGTGTACTTGAGAAAAAGCGTAACTAAGCAAAAGGGAAAAGAAACCGAGCACAAATTGCCGAGTCACAAACTAAGAAGGCCGTAGAAGGTTTACAGGTATTTTCTGCACTTTTCTGTAATTTATAATTTGTGTGTTTGGAAATTCTTGTGATTTGGAAAAATTATGTTACATTAGCATGTTTTTTAATTGTGTACTTTTTTTTTCAAGATGGTATTGCTACTGTTGATGGAGACGGTTATGTTGTGCATCCGAGTGTTGGTACAACATCGAGTTTGAATTTCACAGTTGTTAGTCCGAATACAAGTTCAAAGTTTCAACCATTACTACATTCTTTTGAGTTGTAATTCTTTTAGTTTAAAGTCATTTTATTATTAGTATTTTTTCGATAAATGAAAGAATAGAGAGATAGGTTATTTTTATTTGTCAGATTGTATTCTTTTATTAATTTTTTGGACTGGTATTTTTTATCTGATCTTTTTTTATTGTAATCATAATGACTTTTTTTATGAAAAGGTTATATGTTTGTTCGTTAGTTGTGGTTAATTTTTGAACCTGTCATATTTTTGTTAGAATTTATTTTAACAAATAAATGGCTGGTGATTCAAAATGTTTAGATGGTGTCTGATGATATTTGAATAGTGTATGTGATTATGTGTGGCTAGTATATGTGATGATATGTGGATGTTATATGTGATGACGTGTGGATTGTGCATATGATGATATGTAGTTGGTGTATGTGATAAGTTTTCTATTTTAGGGTGTTAAGTTTTTAGAATTTGATTTTTTGTGATCATATGTACATCACATATTTGATGATATATTTTTCAGTATTTTGCGATGATATTTGATGGTAATTTTGTGATTAATCAAGATATGAGAACTAATATCATTAAAACCCAATAATACAAAAGACCAATACCAATATGAAAAGTTTTCAGCACAACTTTAAGTCAAGCTGTCAATCCCAAATATTCACAAATTTCTGTTCCACAAATTTGATCTTTCTTCAATCCCTAGAAATTATGATCATCATTCAACAACACACCAGTTTTTCTAAGTTCTGACCTTTTTAGTGATTGTCTAAGAACATCAGTTCTCCACATCAAAACATATAACACCATGTTTTACATCAAAATAATTCATTTCCAACAATACACCAGAATTCAAAATAATCTAATGACGATAAACAAAACGTTGTGCATCTTTTAGCACTTGTTCCTTCTTTTCATTCTCCTCCATCATGATCATTGTGCAACAGTACTTTGCCCTCAGGGTGTTCAACAAATCCTTATCCTATCACAAAAAATAAAAAAAATATAAATAAATATATACAAACAAATGGAAAGAAAAATAATATACAAATAAATTTACTATAATTTACTTACTTTATCTTTTTCAAAACRAGTCTCCCATCCAGCCAGATCTCCCTTATAGGTTTCTAAATGCCTCATGCAGTAGATTGTACAATCATCATAGTTTTTTGATGATCTCCATGGCATTTTAATCGTTGACTGTGGAAAGTTAACAAGCTTGAACTTTATTTTAAGATTATGAAGCTCTAAATAGTTGGACAAGGCTGCCACCTGAAATAATTTGATATAATTATCAAAAAGGTAATACACAATACAATGAATTTGATATTACTTTGGAGCATTGTCAGCAATATGTGATGATATTTGGAATTATTATGTGATGATATGTAGCTGAAGTATGTGATGATATATATAAGTAGTATGTGATGATATCTGAAACAAGTTTAGGTTTTAGGGTTTGCTTTTTGCTAATGATATGTGGACGTAAAGTGTGATGATATGTGTCAGCGGTGTGTGATAGTAAGTGCCAGCAATGTGTTATGGTATGTACCTGTAGTGTATGTGGATATGTATATATGTGTGAGTATGTGATGAAATACATTCTGGTTTTAGGGTCTGGTTTTTGTTAATGATATGTGGAAGTATAGTGTGATGGTATGCATCAGTATGTGTGTGATGAAATAATATTTATTTTTGGAGCATTTTATTGTGTATTACACACACA
>BMAC01001538.1:51870-71851 GCA_014905375.1 Phtheirospermum japonicum
ACATGTACCAGTGTTGTGAAAAACACCCTCTTTGGTTCTCCAGGTGCTCTCCTCATATTATCCAAACTCATTTTTAGGCACCAAATGTCAACAAGATTTTGGATGACCCACTGATCTGCTGAAATCTTTTTTTGTTGCACTGAATCCAATCCCTTCGAATAATTTTTTGCTGATCAGACACACAAGAGCCATTGAGATATAATTATTGTGTGTATTCAATCAATAAAAGTGATGAAAATAAATATAAGAACATAATTAAAAAAAAGCAAATTCATATATTATCACACAGGATTTGCATATATTATCGCATAAAACATGTACATATCATCACATATATATAATAATCAAATTCCCCCATATATAAAAGATTTCTTACTTTTGCGTTCCTTCAGTGAATTCTTGGAAGGCATATTCAGAAATAACCTTTTCCTTTGTTGTAACAAGATCATTCAGTCGTTTTTTGTTTGTTGTCCAGAAAGGGGATCATAGCTTCACCGGGAGATTTTTGAATTTTCTTGTCGGGTTCCTTCTTTTTAGTACATCGACAAGGTCATCCTCCGACTCCTCAAGTAGGCTGTTTTCACATAATGTTATAAGAAATAGTTTTAGTTACATATTTAAAATTTAAAAAGTAATAAATTATTTTTAAAAAAGGATACAGTGACTACCTTTTGAAGTCTGCTTCTCCGATCGGTGTCATCTTCCCATCATCATCACTGTTCTCTTTCTCATTTTCAACAACAGTAGACTCACATACTATAGTCTCTACATCATCCCCACCATTAGCATCAACTCCGCCACAATCATCTCCAATTGTTTCTATATCTTCTAATACTAAAGAGAATGTGGGTGATGATATTCCCTTCGGCATCTTTTTCTTCACTATGTTGCAATTCGGCACTAGATTAGGTTCAGAACAAACATCCCAAAAGGCGAAAATCGCTTTTGCCACATCTGGGTTATCAAACAAGTCATCACCAGAGATATCATTAGGTTTCTGGATTGGTGAGTTCTGGCTTGGCAGTTTCGGGGTCTGTTCTTGCTCCTCAGGGTTTAGTTCTTCATGTTTAGAGCTCAACAACATATCATAGGGTTTCTTCAGAATACCAACTGTTGATTCTACTTTCCCTATTTCATCCATAACTTTTCTAAACTCAACCACAGCATCCGTCATCTTTCCCAYAACGACTGTCAGTTTTTTTGTTCCTTCTTCATTGACATTTTCATAGTCCTTCAATAAATAAAAAATGAATATAAAAATTAAATATAATTACCAAGCATTATGTATTATATATTGTTCGTAGATTTATTCTTTCCATTTTTAAGGTTTAGGGTTTTTCTTTTTAATTAATAATATATTTTTTCCTGTACTATGTGATGATATAATGTTAATTTTCTATGATATGTGATGATATATGCCTTTAATTGTGTTGATATATGACAAAATTCCAGGGTTTAGGGTTTAGTGTTCTGGTATTTACTTTTTTCATTATGATATGATATATGACAATTAGATGTGTGCTATAAGACATATATATGTGATTCTATAAATATATATATACATATAAGATGCATACCAGAATTTGATATTTCTCTTCCTTGGGCAACCGCTCTACAACCTCGCCTTTCCCAAATCCTCCAACTTTATTCTTCATTTCCACTCTTTTATTCACTTCAATTGATTCCCAATTTGAACAAATTGAGAATACGCGTGACTCTGCTCTTCTTACCTTGAACTCCATCATGTCAAGGTAACATAGCTGCATAAAAACCAAAATGTTATGGTTTATTTTTGAAATATCTCATATACATATCATCACACAGAGTATGCAAATATCATATACATATCATCACACAGAGTATCGACATATCATCACACACATCATATAGTTATCATCACACTGAACATGAAAATATCATCACAGACATCTTATACATATATCACACATAATATGCACATATCATATACATATTATCACACCAAATATGCACATATCATCACACCCATAATATAATTATCATCACAATGAACATGAAAATATCATCACAAACATCTTATACATATATCTCACATAATATGCAAATATCATATACACATCATCACACACATCATATAGTTATCATCACACTGAACAAGAAAATATCATCACAAATACTTTATACATATATCACATAGAGTATGCATATATCATATACATATCATTATGCAATATGAATTTAATTATTCTTACCATCAGAAAAGTCGCAGGTCCTGTAAAATATTTGCTTTCAGATTTTCTTTTCTTCCAATCATCCGTTGCTGAAATAAGCTTTTGAATCATGTAATTACACCAATTACGATTCTTAATCTCATCAACATATTAAAGAGATTTTAGAATCTTATAATTGACATATCTATCCTGGTGCGATTTGAACATAGTGGTGACAACAAAGACGAAGTCGCGTTTGAAGTTATCACCATAGTCAGTTCTCATCTGCAGCTCTTGCCCCATTGCACTTGTAAGAAGACCACCACCTTCAAATTTCCACCGGCTTCTCCATTCTGAAAGGAAAGCCTTGTACACATCATCATCTGCATTAAAGTTTAATTTTAAAATATAGAAAAAATAATAGAAATAAAGAAATAATATTTGTATAATATATAGGAATTACTTTTTATTTCAGCTTCATCAATGACTGGTTTTTTTCCCTCGAAAGGTCAAACACAGACACCACATCATCTTCTTTAATTTCCAATTCCTCATTTGTAAGTTTAATTGAACACCGACAGCAATCAAAATTGCTCACCAAGAACTTCAGCAACTCCGTCTGAGTCTCCTTCACTTTGAGCTCTAGCATCCTGCCAAACCCAATTTCTCTTACAACTGCTTTTTGTTCGGCACTGAGGGCAAAAATCAACTTGAAGAGTGGCTTGGGAGATGTGTTATTTTCAGATTTTTCTCATTTCGAACATAAATCCTCTTCTTTTTTGCAACTTGAAGAATGGTTTCATCATTCATTGGTTCTCTTCTTTTAGGCAACTGATTCAACACAACCTGAAAATGAAATAAAATTAATGATAATTATTATTATTTTTTAGAAAATGTGTATAACCTAACATGATAATAGTGTTTTATAATCAGGTATAAAAAAAGGTAAACCTCAGCTGGTTTAATTTTTTCTTCTGCATTGTCTTTTTGTTTGTCTACCATCGCTGCAACCTGAGAATATACGAGATATCTATTTAATTTGAATTTTATTATGAATATTATCTACCAAAATAGCAAAACAACCAAAACTATTAACCTTTTTTAATTTATCCTTTTTCATAAACTGTGTTTTGCGATGATTGACAATCAAATTTTTCTGAGTAGGAGAAGGTTGTTTCTCAACCATTTATGTTGCCTCAATCGAATTTTTCTTTGTCCTTCCCTTTTTTTCATAAATCTTTCTCTATAGGTCTTCCTCTTGAAGAGTGAGACCTACACCATATTGATTACCAACTACAATTGGAGTATCTAATTGCTCCAAATGTAAACTGATTGCTTTCTTCTTCATATCTATAATTAAACACAAAAAATATAAAGATAAAAATAAATCAAAGATCATTATACATATTTTACACATAATATGCAAATATCACACATAATATGCACATATAATCACACATATCATGTAGTTATCATTACAATGAACGTGAAAATATCATCACAAACATCTTATACATATATCACACATAATATGCAAATATCATATACATATCATCACACAGAGTATGGAAATATCATCAGACACATCATATAGTTATCACCACACTAAATATGAAAATATCATCACAGACATCTTATACATATATCACACATAATATGCACATATCATATACATATCATCACACAGAATATGTACATATCATCACAATATCATCCAGATCATATATTTATCATCACACTGAACATGAAAATATCATCACAAACTTCTTATACATACATTACACATACTATACAAATATCATATACATATCATCACACAGAATATGCACATATCATCACACACATCATATATTTATCATCACACTGAATATGAAAATATCATCACAAATATTATATATTTATCATCACACTGAACATGAAAATATCATCACAAACATCTTATACATATCATCACAAATATTATATATTTATCATCACACTGAACATGAAAATATCATCACAAACATTATATATTTATCATCACACTGAACATGAAAATATCATCACAAATCATATATATATATCATCAAAAACTACAGAATCTGAAATTAAACTGGGGAGTTTAAAAAAAAATCATAGAATCGAATGCATATAATTAAAATACAGATGAATCAACATCAATTAATGCCTAAACACTAGATTCAGAAAAATCAGAGATATATTATGAAAATTTATTGGGGATTTTTTGGCGAATCACCACATGATGAAACATCATTAATCGACGCTGAAACAATTACCAATTTGTGAACTAATGAAAGTTTGATGGGAAAAAATCAAAAACTTACACCCGGAGAATAGTGGTGGAGAAGATGAGATTTGATGAAGGAATACTGCTATTTGCTGTAGAAAATCGCAGCAGAAAATCGTGCAGAAAATCGCCGAAGAAGATGAAGTGTTGAATGAGTGTTGAGCGAATAGTGTTTTTTTGCTTTGTTTTGTGTGCTGAATGAGTTTTGAGCAAGAAGTTGAAGAGGCAAATTTCTGCCAATTTTTGGAGGGAGAAATTTTGAGCGCGTGGGGGGAATTCTGAGTGAGTGGGGCTCGATTGCACACGTGGAATGAATTAGAGGACCGGGTGCACCATATTAGATGGTCCCGGGTCCATGATATACACAATTTTTGCAATTTTCATTAATTCTTTTTAACAAGGCCCAATACCCACAAACAAAGTCGCTGACCCTCAAATATAAATATCGTTTGATAACCTATATATGTCTGAAAATCTTCATATTTTTTAATTGTTATTTTTTGTCATTTTTATTTCTTTTCCTCCTTGTAGGGTGAAAGATGGTTGACCCACCAAAGATTTGTGCAAGCCTGGTCCATACTGCCAGAGGTCCATAAATGATACTGGTTAACTGGAGAACTGCTGGTCTCGATTCATGGTCAATAGTCTGATCAATCACTGACCATGATTCACGGTTATAGATCAAATCTTGAACTAATTTTTGCGGTTCAGCTTTGGTTATTGATAACTTCAAACCATTAGCCGACAGTTATTGGTTTTCGTTAAAGGAAAATCTGAAAATCAAAAGTCGAGATCAAATTAATAAATGGTAGAAAAAGCGGCTAACTGTAGTTATGAAACTAACCATTAGTTACAAACCAAACCGTAACCGGTATAAACAATAACCAAAATAAATTTTTGTCTGGTTCAGTTATGGTTTGCTCATCAAGGTCGATTTCTTAATTGGCGGTTAAAAAACCCACCAATTTAACCAATTGTGCACCTCTATGTACTACTTTATATGTTTTTCAGTTCTTTACTCCATATAATGACAAACATATGTATTGTTTGTGGAAAACATATAAGTTTTCTCTATTGTCAAGTATATAAGGTTCCAAGTAATTTTTGTCAGTGTTAGGATCTCAGTATACTATACTATTGCTAGAGGAATTACACTCACACACACACACATATGTATATATATATATATGTATGTGTGTGTGTGTGGGGTGGTGGTGGTGGTGGTGGTGGTGGTTTCCAATGAGAATCCAACCTCATTTGAGAACTTCAGAACTAGTGCTTTTATTATACTAGTATTTCATTCTATGCATTGCACGAGTAATTATTTTAAATTTGTAATCGTATCTAAATCTTATATATAATATTTTTGAATGATCAAAAATAATTATTAGAGAAAATTTTTTGTTGCCTCCCAAACTATACTCAACTACACATTTTACCCCCTAATCGTTTATCTCGTATACTTTCCCTCCTGAATTGGGCTATTTTTTTTCATTCTACCTCTTATTGGAACATTTTAGTGACAGGAGCTCAGCACGTGATTTTCACGTGATAAATATAGGGGTATATTTGTTAATTCCTTTAAAAATTATTTTTAGAGATTCTTTTTACCTCCCAAACTATATAGGATTCTACATTTTGCCTCCTAATCTTTTAATTTGTGCACTTTACCTCTTGAACTATGCATTTTTTTCGTTGACCTCCTAATGGCAGATTCCGGCATAAACATCTATCGGAGCTGGGCACGTCATTTCAACGTGAGATTTGCAAAGATATTTTCATCATCTTCTTTCGAAATTATTTTTAATCTAATAATAATAATAAAATTGGAAAAAAAAAATGAAAAATCTGCCAAAAAAAAGGAATTATCACATCCCACCATTCATCTAAATCTGAAAATTAAAAAAAGGCTAAAATAGTCCTAAATATGAAAAAGGATCCTGAATTCTTAATGTTAATATTATTAAAAAAAAAAAAATCTCACAACTACAATCTCACTATTATCATTGTTACCATCTTCATAATGCCAATAAAAAAAACAAAAACAAAGTGAAGATAATACACTCAATCCAAAAAATTAACATACAAACCACTAGGTTTTAGTTAAGGAACTTCTTGATCCAATAATAAAACAAATATGAAATTGTGCAAAAAAATAAAAGAAAAATTATAAAACAAAATTTTACAGATCCAAATGTAGAAAAATTAGAAACCACAAATCAGAATTAGATCAAAAAATTTCAAGGAGAGTTTGGGTTTGGTTTCCTTTGACTGAGACGCCAAGTGGAATGACAGAGGCATTGTGGTTCAGGCATGGTGTGGCGAACCTATTAGAAGTGGCAGACTATGTGAATGAGATTTTATTTGTGCGTTTCTTAAGTCAACAAAATCCGTGGCACGAGATGAAACAAAGAAGTTACCGAAACCCACAGGCGAAGAGGTGACAACGAATGATTTCAATAACGGCGGCAGGAGTAGTAAATATTTGATTTTAAGGGGCATATGAGTTTTTTATTATTCTGATTTTTGGTTTTGAGAGGCGGTGGATTTTTTTTCTTCTTCTAATTTTTTTATTATTATGCCCAATGGTGGGCAGTGGTAATCATTTTGTTTATTGAAGATATTTTGTAAGATTAAAATAGATTTTTAAATCAAATGACAAAAATATCCCTAAAAACCTCACATTGAAATCATGTGCCGAGATCCGATGGATTTTTTTTGCCAGAATCTTCCATTACGAGGTAAATTGAAAAAAATGCATAGTTCAGGAGGGAATGAGTGCATGAATTAAAGATTAAGAGACAAAGTGTCAATTCCTGTATAGTTTGGAAGGCAAAAAAAAAAAAAAAAACTCTAAAACTAATTTCAAAAATAAATGACAAAAATTCCCCTGTATTTATCATGTGAAATTCACGTGTTGGGCTCTGGTCGTCGGAATCTTCCCATATGGGGTAGATAAAAACCGCACAATTTAGGAGGCAAAGTTTATGAAATAAACTCAAGTTGTATTACTGACCCTTTATAAGGGTGTTGACAAGGGTTCGGACCCTAGACCTCTCGAGTTAATTGAGATTTATCTTCTACTTTCCAACCACTTGACCCAACTTATTAAAAAAAAAATATTAGGAGACAAAGTATCAAATTGGGTATAGTTTGGGAAGCAAATAATTTTTTTCTCTAATTATTAAGTGATTTTATAAAGATAGAATTGAGAAATATATACTCATCTAACCAGGTCGTTATTCTCTTAACATAAGTTTATATTGATAAATTCAGTTTGTAAAATAGGTTAAATATCATTAAGTATTTGTAATTTTATAATATCATCATTAGGTTTCTTGTAATTAGACTAAACCTCAAGAGTATTTTATAGGAAGGGTTATATAATAAAAAAACTACCATTGAAATTGGGGTAGTAACAAAGACTTAGAATTTTCTTACAAAGTGCACATTGATATATAGTTGTTTCTACCTTACATTTTCCCGATAATATATTTTTTTTCTCAAATACTACCCATGCAGCCTTAGGAATATCACTGTAACACCTTAAACTAAGAGTTAATAAAATATCATAGATTTTTAAAATTTAAAATTGAAAGAAATCTACGAATTTCATAAAAGGATGAAAAATGAAAAACTAGGTTTTAGATGTGGTGCAATGTTAGCTATGTAATTCAAATACATAATAGGAGACAAGGACAAACGAAATTAAACATTACACTCACGTCCATGTAGGTAGTAATCGGTCGTGTTGGTGTATGCAGATTGAGTTGGGTGCACAACTGCTTTCTAATTCTTCTCATTGTCTTTTTGTGATTCAAGATTTATCACACATTTACTATGATGATTTTCACTCACCCTCAATTTGAGCCAAGAGTGAGGAATAACATTCAATTTATTTCTCAATCTCACGAAGAATTATCTTGTGAAAGCCTTAGTAAATGTATTGGTTATTTTTTCAAGAAAGGCACGAAATATACTAGCACTTCCTTATTCATAACATTTTCTCTTAGAAAGTATTAGTCCATCTCAAGATATCTGGTTTGTGGATGATTAATAGGATTAGCCAAAAGCGTTATATCTCCTTAATATTCCATCCAAATGATTGGTGGTTTCTGTAAATTATATTCCAGTTTCTGTAGTAGTGACTGAATCTATATCATATGACAATTGATAAGTGCAAGTATCATATACTCAAATTTTGTACTTGATCTTGAGACCACTGATTGCTTCTTTGCACTCCATGAAACTAAGTTCTTTCCAAAAAAACTCACAATTGCAAGAAAAGGACCTTTTGTCATCTAAATCTTATGCCCAGTTAGCATCTACACATCCAATTAACTCCAGTTTCTCTGACTTTCTAAATTGTAGACTATAAGCAAGTGTTTCTATAATGTATCTAAATATTCTCCTGACTGCCTTCCAATGAGTGTATAGAGGTGTTTGCATGTATGGACACACTTTATGCCACAAAAAGTAATGCCAAGCCTTATGATATTGGCATACTATAGAGACCCTACTATGCTCCTATATTAAGTTTCTTCTGATATGGGATTTCCAACATGCTTGGAGAGATGAAGTCCTGATATCATTGGTGAGCTACTTCCTTTATCATTTCCCATACAGATTTTATCAAGGATTCCTTCTATGTATCTTCTTTGATTGAGGACCATCTTCTCACCCTTTTGATTAATCTCAAAACCAAGAAAGAAATTTAACAGTCTTAATTCTTTCAAAGATAAATTCCCCTCATAATGTCAATTACATTCAGTACCTATGAATCACTTGAGCTTATGATGATGATATCATCAATATAGTTCAGGATGTAAGTACTAGTTCCCTTCTTGTGCATGTAAATGAGTTAGGAATATGCTTTTGACATACTGAAGCCAGTACATTTAAGTGCTTAATTGAGCTTAAAGTTCCAATTTAATGAAGCTTGCTTAAGTTCATATATAGACTTATGCAGCTTGCATACAAGGTTCTTTACTCTCTCAAAACCAGGTGGTTGTACCATATAGAGCTCAGTATCAACATCTCCATTCAAGAATGCATTATCAATGTCCAATTATCTTTATTTTCTAAGAATGTGTTAAGGCAATTAATAGTATGACTTTGATAGTCACTGGCTTCACTACTGGGCCAAAGGAATCTACGAAGTCAAAACCTGGAATTTGAGAATATCCCTTTGCAACAAGACTTGCCTTATATCTCCTTATAAAGTCATTTGCATTCCTCTTCATCTTAAACATCCATTTTCATCCAGTTGCATTTCTATCAGCCATCAACTCACACATTTCCCATGTTCCATTCTTTATAAGGGCAAAATACTCATTCCGCATTGCTTTCTTCCACTCTTGTTGCCTTACTGCTTCAACATAACTTCCCGGTTCCTCTTTCTTTTCTACCAAGTACACTCTAGGTTTCAGTTTCATAGCCCTTGAACTTGTAGTCGTAAAATGCACATTTCTTCTTTTTTCTGCTCATGTTCATTATTTTCTTGAGACTGAACCTTCACTCTATCTATCTATCTATCTATCGATCTATCTATCTATATATAATAACAGTACTGGCTATATGAGGCAATTATTTTGTCTCCTGCCAAAATAGTTTTCTTTCCCCAAAAAGGAACTTTTTTGGCGCAAAGCCACTTTTGTTGACTTTTCAACTGCTTTTTTTTCAAAATTTTTTTTATCACAGCTGTGAATTAACGCGGGCACCGAAATTCGGATATCATGGGTAGATTAGGATACCATTTATTATAATTTACAATTTCTTAAAAAATTTGTTTGTTGAATTTTTAGTTCAGATCCGTTTGATGATTTTTGAAAATCAATTATATTCTAAGATATCTCTAAATTACATATTTTTGAGCCATATAAAATGAATTTTTAACTGAATGAGATTATCAATTTTTCGTTTTTTATATCCTATTATATATATATTATATATATATATATATATTATATATATATATATATATATATATATATATATATATATATATATGATTTACAATTAAAATAACATATAAAAGCGAGCATGACAAACGAAACATAAAAATTAAATTAATTACAGGCCCTGAATAAAGAAGAATAAAAAAAACAAATTATGAAAAAAAATTAAATTACAGCCCTAAATATACCTAATTTGGCAAAAAACAATAAAGCATACGAAATTAATTCACTTTAAAATCTGATCTCCATGCACAATTAAGCTCCAATTAATCCGGTGTCATTCAAATCCATAGTCTTCAAAATAATAGGCAGCTGATTCAATCCGATTCTCTTGAAGAATTAGAATCCCCAAAGAAGTAAATACATTAAATCAGATTCTTTTATTGAAAATGTATTTTTAAATGTGGGATACGGTATATATACTAAAGGGGCATATATTTAGGGAGGAAAAATCGTCAGTTTTATTTGTTGACGAAATAAATTAAATACGATCAGATTTAATGATTAAAGAACCAAAGATAATATCGTTATTTATTCTTTAGATTCTTTAGATATCAGATAGTATTATTTTCTAGCCTAATTAGAGACGTTTATTTGTGGACAATCAAGCAACACAGTTTAATGATTACAAAAACCACATAAAAAAATCTACTAAAATATGTAAAACAGATGCATTGTCTATAATTAAGGGCATATATACTAAAAGGGCATATATTTAAGGAAAAAAACGACATTGGCAGATTAAAAAGATCGCATTAGATTAGGAAACTGAAGATCATATATATATATATATATATATATATATATATATATATATATATATATATATATATATATTAAAATATCAGATTGCTTTTTTTTTTTTAGTCTAATAGACAGTTTTATTTGTTTACAATAAAATTTTGAGTTTTTTAATTCCAAAACCAACATAAATCTACAAAATAAATTAAATACGATCTGATTTAATGATTAAGGAACCAAAGATAATATCGTTATTTATTCTTCAGATTCTTTAGATATCAGATTGTATTATTTTCTAGCCTAATTAGAGCCGTTTATTTGTGGACAATTAAGCAACACGGTTTTATGATTACAAAACCACATAAAAGAAATCTACTAAAATATGTAAAATAGATGATTGTCTATAATTAAGGGATACAAAATCCGATTTTTTTCTCGGTTACACAAATCCCAAATATAAAATTCTTAGAGTCTCACGCAAGTCACTCTATAAATATAGGGTTCTATTAATTGCAAAATATCAATTTCATTCTCTTCCGAACGTGTCTTTGTTTTCTCTCTATTTTCAAAACTTAGGGCAGCTAGGGTTTTTGGGACAATGCCTCCGCTATTCGGACTGACGAAAGAAATGGACCGTACAAACAAAACTCTTAAGCTTAGAGTCATCCGGTTTTTTGAGAGATCCGGATTCGATGAAAAAGAACAAAAAACTTCTATGGAAATCATTTTCCATGATTCCGAGACAATTATTTGAATCTTATTTTATTTTTATAAAATAGATGTATATATGTTCGATTAACTACTCGATATTATTATATTGACGTATTATATTAAAAGAAAGTATCTCTAAATACTCAAAAATAGGGAGGACGCATTACTGGAGTTATAAAGAAGATCAATGTCAAATTGTCCAAAAATCGGATAGTTGAAGGTCACGTGTATGCGATTAGAAACTATTACGTGGAGAACAACACTGGAAAGTTCCGCACCACTTTGGCCAAATTCAAAATTATTTTCCACGCGAAAATGATTTTGGTCGACGTGAAGGAGGATTCATTCCCGAATTTTATCTTTGATTTCCTACCATTTTCAACACTGACCGACGTCAACAAAGTTGACGAGACGGTGTTGTTCGGTTAGTTTCTTAATATTTTTGAATAATAACAAACATATACAAATCATTTATTTTTCTTAACTATATTAATTAAATTTTCTTATTGTAGATGTAATTGGAAAGGTGGCGGAAATCTGTAACCCGCAAGGGAAAGAACTGATAGGAGGACATCGAGCAAGATTGATCAAGATTATTCTCGAAGACTTGAGGTAATTTTTAGTTATAAGATTGCCTAATTAATTTGTTAATAAGTTATTTGTTTAGATTATTTTATATATTATTATCTCTTATCTAATTATTTTTTGTTACTGTTTGGTATTAAAGTGGTCGTCGTTTAAGTTGTACTCTTTGGGGGGAATACGTTGACCAAATCTTGGCTTTTGAAAGTGGATTGTCCATTGAACCTCTCGTGATGATCTTGCAAATGTGTCGTGCGAAGGTCTATAGAGGTAATAATATAATTGTTTTCTAATTTCAGTTTATTTTTCTTCGAATCATTATTTTGATCTATTTTTCAATATCTGCATGTTGTATTCTTCTATTTTAAAACCTGTTTATTTTGTGCTTTTAAACCCTGTTTTCTTAATATATTTTAGATTCTGTTTATCCTAAGAGTTTTTTTTAATTACAGTTTATTTTTATTCGAATTATTAATCAGATCTGTTTTTCAATTTCCGCATGTGTATTTCTTTGATTTTTAAATTCGATTTGTTTATGTTTTTAAATCCTGTTTTTTTAATAGATTTTAGATTCTGTTTATTCTAAGAAAACTTTCAGAATAGCATTTTTTATTTTTTATTTTTAGATTATGTATTTTTTATTGTTCATTTATTTTCAATTTTCGGAAAGAATCTCATTAAACCATTCATTAATCTATTAAAATAATTATAATTTTATAATTACAGATATTGTTACTCTATCAAATTCGTTTCAGGTGACGAAGTTGGTTACTTCCGTATCGGTGCCGGAAATTGTCGCATTTAAAGGCAGGTATGTTTTTTGAAAAATGATTAACTCTATTAGTGTTTGATAAATATTTGTTTATTATTGTTTATTTAATAAATTTTATAGAGCTCCAAAGGGGTCGGCTAATCCGACGAAGAGTATTAGCCTCGGTAGTTTAACACTATCGCGTAGTGAAGTTGATAAAATTGCCTCCGGCAATGTCGTCTTCCATCCGGTCGACTATTTGTATACCGCTGAAGAGGTATAATTTTTGTGCATTTGTGTTGTTCTCAGTGTTTAATATTAATGTTTAGTTTTTTAATAGAGTGTTGTATGAAATTCAGCCGTGCACATTTTGGATATGTGCGATTATTAGTTCGTTCATCGATGATTGGTGGTACAATGCATGCACAAAGTGCCATAGGAAGCTCGAGGAAGATGAGAATTAATTCACGTGCGGTGGATGCATGAGACATATTTCTTCGAGCGTGTTTAGGTAATAAATTAAGTTATAGAAGTAAATGATTGACCCAATACTAATCTTTTAAATAATTATTTAACATCGTTTTTTTTCTTGATATGAAGGTACAAAGTAAGGATTGAAGTCTTGGACTCCACGGCTAAAACATCCCTAATATGTTGGTATCGGGAGGCTGAAAAATTGATTGGAAGGTCTTTCCATGACCTTCGAGTGAAATCTTTGGAGGTAGGGCATAAATTTTAAAAGATTTTTGAAAAAGGTTTTTGCATTTTAAACAAATTTTACGTGGTATTTTCTGGAAATGTAGAATCGCACCGATGAAGATCTGCCCGAAGAGTTGCTTAAACTAATTGATCAAACAGTTATGTTTAAGGTGAAGGTCAATATGGGCCAAATTCATAACGAATCAAGTGCATTTTCAGTTGTGCGATTGATTATGGACCCATCTTTAGTGACAAAATACAACAAGTGGACCCTCGAGGAGGATGTGAGTTAACCTAATTTTGAAAATTAGGAATCTTGATTGATAGTAAATCTATCAGCTTTTTCAAATTTTTTGAAATGTTTTGTGATTCATCTATCATTTTATTTTATTGAAGGAATCAGACTTTTTGACATTGATTCAAAGGGAGGAGACCGACAATGGAATGGTAACTAAGTAGAACATTTGTAGTTTTGAAAGTCAAATAAAAACCATAATTTGTTTAATTACATGCATTGATTGATTTTAAATTGAAACAACTGAATAGGTCGCCTGTTCCGAGAACGAGGTTACTACTCCTATCAAAAAAGTCGAAGTCATGGGGCTGTATGGTGAGAGCTCAACCGTAAGGAAGCTGATGTTCGATGGCGATGGGATAGCTTCCACAGCATCGAAGACATTTAGAGTTCTCTCTAAGAATGGAAATTCGGTGCAGAAGGAAGTCCTAAACTTCAAAGAAGGCTGTGATGCGGGTGGAATTGATGAGGAAGATGAGGAAGACGAACCAAGAATTGGAGGAATTGTGATGGATGATGAGGAATAAAATATTTCTTTACTATTTATTAAATCATTTATTTTTATGTTTTGTTTTATTATTAAAGTGGTGTTGCTTTGAATATCGTTATTGGGATTTTGAATTTATTTTAAGTTGAGGTAGAAAGCATTATATGCTCAGACAGTATCTATCGATTTAAAATCTGATATTTTTTGGATTTTAAATTGCTTAATAAAGTCGTTCTATTATTATTAACTTTTGTTTTTAGATAACTATTACAAATTACAAATAACAGTCTTTTATGTGGATGTATATTGCTTCTTCATCTTTTATACATATTTTATTATGAAATATTAATATTTAAAGACTAATCTTCAAAGTAGTTTAAAAGATTGTTGCCTAACGTTGGAGAGTTTATTTGTTTTCACGTTTTCACGTCTATAACTTGAATTATTTATCAACTAGAACATACATCAAATAAATTAAGTTAATAAATTATACTCACTAATACTATACACAAACAAATTAGCATAACATAATTTAATAAAATACAGAAAGTTAACGCATGTTCTGATCATCGCCGATATTAATGAATTATTAATAAGAAATAAAGTACATAAAGTAGCATAGCATAATTTAATAAAGTACAGAAAGTTAACGCATGCTCTGATCATCGCCAAACAATGGTAATTGAGTACACTTTTAAGTTGTGAACTACATTTTATGAACGTCAAGCTTGATAAGAAATTACGTCTTTCAATTATGACGAAATTGAAATGGATTTTGAATTTTTTTGTTTATATAAATGTTGAGAAAAAAATATTAGAAACGAACAAGTTATTTCTTAATGTACAAGTATTTAAAAAAAAGTTTGATACAGAATAGAATATTATTTAAATTTTTGAACCATAAAAAATCTTGGATATAAATATAAGAATTTATTAATATCCAAGCTGTAAAAACTCGATACAATTATTCAACTATTATGTTCCATAATAACTGTATAAAATATAATAATAGATATAAAAAAATACTTTTTTAAATTAAATTTCGGTAAAACATTAAATCATTCATTATTGAGAAGTTTGTGATATGATATATTTAAAATTAGAAAAGAATTTTTTATATTTTGCAGGTAAATCATTGGCGTTTGTTAAAAAGTATTTTCTATTTTAAGAATACTAATAACCGAAGATTCTATTTATAAGATAAGTATTATGGTTATCTTTTAACTATTAACTATAAAAAGATAATCCGTATCTTACTGATATAAAAAAAGATTTGTTTTAAATATCTCTCCGTGTGCCTATAAGATTATCTATAACTATTCCTAACATCATAAATTTACTGCCGCGTAGACGGCAACTTAATAGGGTCTACACTATTATTAAAAGAACAAACACCCATACATACATCTGAATATAAACACATAACGGATAATCAATATTTGGAGCAGCGCATTGGTAGGAAACATTATGGGGAGGAAGACCGATACCATACGAAAAAGGGCACAAACAGAGAATACAATGACAAGTGATTTCTTTTTATGATTTAAGCTTAATATCATTAAGAATCTGTCGTACCTGTTTTCCTGTTAATCCTTTAAATCTGCAGTTAGTAAATTACATAAATTAATAACATATTTAAATTGTTATTAATATGTTATTAAGTTTTTTGAAAAACTTAAAGGAATCATGTGCATAAATCTTTTTGTACCCGTTTAAGTGCAGTCCTATGAGTTGTATCTCCTCAAATGTGTGTCTTTGCCAGTTATCTTGAACCTGTGATGCAGCAATACACAATTAGTATTTAATTGTATTTTATTAAATATAGAATCTATTTTATGCATGTAAGGATGACATTGTGGTACTTATCTTTTTGGGAAAATTACAATTATTGTCCTGTAAGTTTGACCTCTTTTAGTTTTTGTCGTGTAAATATATGCGGTTCAAAAATATCTTGTATCTTTAAATTCTTTGCGTTTTATATCCTCTAAATACAGGCGGTTTGAAAATTATCCTGTATCATAAAAATCTTCGCGTTTTATGTCCTCTAAGACCATAAAACGCAAAGATTTAGAGGACAGAAAACGCGAAGATTTTTTAGGATACAGGACAATTTTTGAACTGCCTATATTTAAAGGACATAAAACACGAAGATTTTAAAGATACAGGACAATTTTCGAACCACCTATATTTATAGGACAAAAATTAAAAGGGGTTAAACTTACAGGATTAAAAATGCAACTTTCCCTATCTTTTTTCATGCTGTGTTTGTTATCCAGAGTACTATGTTCCTTAACCTGCAAAATTAATGCAATAAGTTTTAGATTAAACATTTAAAAATTAATATTGCATTGTACATATATAACAGTAGACTATATAGTTATTTGTTCAATTATGGGGTTTTTAAAAGATATGTCTTCATTCGTGGCATTGTTACACCTACTTTGACCCTGGACTCCATTCGGAGTGCATTATCATACTACGATAAGTCATGTCAGGTTTCCATCCGATAAACTTTGACATATCTTAGAAAAATTGCAAGTTGTAAAAAGTATGAATTGTATGTGCAGAGTTCATTTGTGTACTTATCTTTTTTAGGTTGTTAGTACTCTGTTGCATGTTCTTACTTGCTTCCTTCCTTTCCTGAGTACCATTTTGCATATGAAAAGGAAATATGTTAAACTGAACTAACTTAAGTAAATAAATAGCAAGTAAATACAATTTTGAACATAACATACTCAGAGAAAAATGTTACCTCTGTAGACATACTCAAACCAAAATGAAAAATGTTTACTATGTGATAAACATAAATTATTTTATTTAATACATTGTTATATAAAACAAACCATATTTCAACAGATTAGCAGATTAATTTTTCAGTGATTATGATGTTATTAAATAAGTTTTAATTGTATTTAGATTAAATTAATTAATTATGCATTAACGGATATATTTCAATTTTTAATTTTGAATTCCATGCACGTATATTAAATTAATTTTGTTTTTATCTTTGATTATCTATTATGATGTAAGATATTTTATTATATGTATTTAACTATTATTATATATATGGTATAGTATATATTTTATTTGTTTTGACATCGTTCTCTATTGATGTAGAATAATCTAATTTAATCTTCTGATTTTAATAATAATACATATAAATATAATATCAGATTGTTTGTAATTTTAGAGATTTATTATGGTATTTTCAGATTAATTTCGTTCAACTATGTTATTATTCAATGAAATTTGGATTTTGTTTTAGTTGTAATTGTTTAGATTCAAGTGGGTAGGTAGATATATAATAAATTACACTATTATTTATAAATATGTAATTTATAGGGTATTTATATGTTATTATTGACTAAATTGTCAATATGATTTAGTTGTAATTTTGTAGATTTATGTAGGTGATTAAATATTTAATAACTGAGTATATACTTAAACATAATTATTAATAAGATTATTTTTTTATCAAATATATTAATATTTAGTGAATTACCACTACGATTTAGTTGTAATTTTCTAGATTTAAGTAGGTGAGTAAATTTTATTAAATTCTAATATATATTTATGGTAAAAATTAGATTTGATAGATTTTCATTGTAACGCCCCGATTTCAATTTAGTCGAAAAATGATTTATATTTTTAAATAAATAAGTGGAGGAATCTTGGCATCACAATAAATGTCTAATTTTCACGATTTTAACATAAATATCAACAGAGAATAGAAAATTTTCAAAAGTTTCAAAATTTCACAGCAGAAGATAATAATATAAACGACCCCAATGCTATCAATTAAAATTGATAGTTAAAGTAGCATTTGTTTGAAGTAAGACTTTTATTTAAGACATAAAAACAAATTTAGAAAGACATAAATTCAACATCGAGAGCTTTTATTCCCCTCTTCGTTTCCCTTTCATTCGATATCTTCATTTGTACCTGAAAAAAAAAAACGTCGTTGATTTGGGATGAGCTCAACGTACTCAATAGTTACACCGACTTAACCCATGCAAAATTATACAACTCAAAAATAGCACAAATGACCATAGAATTCATAGTTTTATCGTAGAAAATAAGTTGACTGCAMCTAAYACGCGRCGGGATATACCCGATYACCCTTTTCCCCGGTCACAGACACATTTGGTCTCTGGTTTTAATTCGTGGTTATAGCARGCCGGGATAAACCCGATGACCCTTTTCCCCGGTCACAGACACTTTTGGTCTACGGCTATATTAATTTTTGGAAACATAGAATTGCATGATACACATAGAACATAAATTTGATTACATAAAATTTAACATAGGCAAGTCAGTGGTCCCTACCTCGTAAATATGTCATGGAAAATTGAGTGGTATGCACGTAGTTGAAATCCTAAGTCCCCTTATTGCTCGTCACCTAATAAATTAGAAAAATATATATAATTAGTATTTTTCATATTTAAAATAGTAATAATAATAATATTTCTCTTCGGCTTTTCTCCTTCTTCTCAAATTCAGAATTCGGTCGGCGAAACAATCGGCAATCGGCAACGGCGAGCGGCGCCTCTCCCTTCCTCAATCCTTGTTGGCGGTTAAAGGGCGGTGGTTCAAGGCCAGCCACCCGTTCCCTCCCGTCTTCTCTCTTTTCTTCTCCGTCTAGAATTCAGCCGGCCAGTGGACTCCCCCTTCGGTCGCCGGCGAACAGCGCTCAGCGACCGGCAATTGGGCGGCGACTCGGCGATGGGCTGGAAAATGGGCTGTGGTCGGTTAGGTTCCAGGTTGTTTTTTGTTGCTGGTTTTGTCGGGCCGTTGGCTCGGCGGGCTTCCGGTGACAGACGGTTCGGGTCTGGTTGGGTCTCGGTTTGAAACGGGTCGTGGCGGTGGTTGTGTTTGAAATGTGGCTGCGGGTCCTGCAGTTTGGGCTGAAAGGTGGCTGTGGTTGTTGTGTGGCTGAGTCGGGCTGAGGATTGAGAAACGATGGGTTGTTGGGTCTCGCCAAAATTCGGGACTCGTCCGATTTGGGCGATGTTGCTGTGGCCGTCGGCGACTGGAAGTCAGGCCGTGGTGTGGCGATTGGGTCGGTCAGCGGTGTGGGGTGGCGATCCGGATGGTTCGCTGTGGGGTTTGTTGGGCTCCCGGTTTTGAAGCGGGCTGTGGGGGTGTTGATCGTGGCAGAGTCGGGGTTTGTCCTTGAAGGTGCGGGGCGGTGTGGCCGTTGATGATGGATTTGGATGGATTGGACGGTGCCTATTTTGCAGGTACCTCGGCGGCAGGTTTGGAGGTGGTGGCGATTCGGTGGA
>BMAC01001541.1:7951-85697 GCA_014905375.1 Phtheirospermum japonicum
TCCACCGCTCCAAAATTATTATAATAAAGATCACGTCAAACTCCATTTAAAGAGCTTATAAGCTTTTTAAATATCTTATAAGATATTTTAAAGAGATTATAAGCTAAAAGTCTAAATCACTTTCTTAAATTGTTTGAAAATATGCAATGTTTTATTCATCAATAGCTGAGATTTGCTTCTTTAAAATGTTGATACACTACATAAAAATGAGGTATAACAAAATGATATTACTTTATATATCACAGTGCTAGCTATAAAAGAACAAATTTCAGCAACTAATAATAATAATAATAATAATAATAATAATAATAATAATAATAATAATAATAATAATAATAATAAAGTGACTGATCAAGTAAAGCGACACCACTTGAGCTACATATGTGAATAAAAATATAAAAGCACCATTCATTTGCATTTGTAGCGTGCACGAGTTAATTATATTTATATCATATTTTCGTACTCGATTCATGTTGAGCACCTTCACTTTCAGGGTTACGTGGCGAATTTGACCACTTGTCTTTGGAGATGGTACCAAACAATGCAAATGGAATAGAGAAAAGTAACATTACTTCAAATGTAGATAAAGAAGTTTTTTTTTTCCAAGAGTAGTTAAGGAAATTTTAATGTGCTATTGTAAAAAAAAAAGCAAATGTAAATGGCTAAATAGATGACAAAATAGTTGAACTAACCATTACCATCGAGATTTTGACAGAGTTATTATATATCTTCAATCGAACTCAACCCTTTACCTAATATATGTCCTTTTGTGTTAAATAGATGATAGATCTACTATCATGCAGTTAATTATCAAGTGCGCAGAGGATTATTTATTCATTTATTTATTTATTTTTACAGTTCTTTATTTTATTTGGTGACAACTTTACCATATATCAAAATTACATCAGAATTATAAAAAATAAACTTGTGATGCATTTTTTTATAAGAAGATGAATTTCAGACTCTTAGTTCTGAATTGGTACTTATAATTGGTACTTATTCAATGCATTTGTTAAGAACAGGACACACAAAAAAAACTAGAATTAAAATAAAGATGATCAGAATCATACATGCTTTCCAATCATCTAACTGAATAAGCTGAATTATCAGAAAATTACTAATTTCAATAAAAAAAACAGAGTTAGTATCACAATTCATGGTGACCAAGAGATACCCTTTTCCCTCCCAAGGAATCAACACAAAAAATAAATAAATTATTGTATAATAAAATATTTTTGAAGTTAATAAAATAGAAGAACAATCACATAAATTCTGCACATTACAAATAATTAAATAAAGAACTCAAATAACAGAAAACCATCATTAATATAAAAATCATCCAAATACATGTTAAAAAGCACTGCCACAAAGCATTGCTGCTACTAAATAATTCCTGTGTTATATTTTCTTAAGATGATCAATGCAGATTGTTTCACTACTTAATTCCATCAGTGAATAAAGTTTCTTAAGAGGTTATAACCTCTGAGGGCTTGACTTGGACCCCTCATGAGTTGACACTTGTCACTTTAATATGATCCAAAGATAAGTTACGACGAATCATAAGTTCAGTATATAATATGTATTTTCAAAGTTCTACTGTAGTTTTAAAACATCTGACATGAACATTCAATAAAAATATGGAAAGAAACACCAAAAGAGTCGTCCTGCTCGAAGCGACACAGAGCTTTCCAATTAATATATATATATATATATATATATATATATATATATATATATATATATATATATATATATATATTCCCATTATGTAATCCTTACGAATTTGTGCGATGAAAAACAGTCTTTGAGTTTGTCGACATCTTAAGAATAGCATCTGTACAAGAAAGAGAGTCTACTCCAGTTTCAGGATGACACAATGGCACAATGGCTAAGTTAAAAAAAAACAGCTTATTGAGAACACAAAATTTAAAAAAGCAATGGCTAAGTCAAAGATTAAAAAAAAACAGCTTATTGAGAACACAATGGCTAAGTCAAAGATTAAAAAAAAAAAAAAAAAACACAAAATTCTGCCTTAAAAACTCTACTCCAGTTTCAGGATGACACAATGGCTAAGTTAGCTAAGATAGAAACAACAATGTTTGCCCTGAGTTTGATGCTCGGGCTCTGTTTGGCTGATCGAGCACTCATCGAATTGCTACTACATTAGTAACCGTGTGATAATCTGCCAAACAGCTTATTGAGACCTCAGGTGAAACCAAACCAGCCCACAGCATCATCGTCAGCTTATTATTATTATTATTATTATTATTATTATTATTATTATTATTATTATTATTATTATTATTATTATTATTATTATTATTATTATTATTATTATTATTATTATTATTATTATTATTATTATTATTATTATTATTATTATCATTATCGTTATCGTTATCGTTATCGTTATTATTATTTGCAAATCAGAAAAATTATAAAAACACTCCTGAGCTTTATTATTTTCTAATTTTTTTCTACCGGAAGTCTATCCATATATTAAGTGAAAAAAGAAAGTAATTCTACAATGGAGTTCACTTAAGAGTGGTTTACAACTTTGAAATTTAACCATAGAAATATGTTAAGGAGGCAGCATATTGACTGATTGCAGCAAGTCAATATGTGGGAACATCTCTCACATAAGTTGCAGCAAGTCAACAAATTGTCCAACAAGTAATTTTCACCGATAATTCCCAGAAAAAACACAAATCCACAGCTTTTTTTGTTATCACACAACAAAATCCTTAATAAGGTCCGATCGATAAAACCATCCCTTATTTTCCCCATCTGACACTTATCAGTTACATCCACTACCCCAAATTTTAACTATAATCATAAGTTAGGGTTCCAGATCAGACAACCATGAGTTTTGATTCAGCCTCACCATTAATTTACCCTACTAATTTACCACTTATCAAAACCCTAGATAAATCAAACCATTAATTTTCCCAACTGTTTATACAATATTTAAACCATCCCCTAATTCTTTTTAATTTTTCTTTTTTTGTTGTAATTAGATCAAAATCATAAACCACGTGCTAGATATGTATTTACTAGCATTTATAAAAAAATGCATGAAGAGAAGTAAACCACACAGGACATTATATATGTATTAAACAACGATTGATCATACGAACCTCCACTGCTCCAAGAATAAGTCACGAGGCGAACCAGTTTGCCAAAGTCGCCACACTACCTGCTAGGCCTTTGATTTTAGGAGGAAGAATCTGAAATAATAACAATATATAAGTAACTGTGTCAAATAATATAAAAAAAAAGGGAAAAAATTGATGATATCAAAAGAAAAAAGAAAWAATGTGCTTTTTTTCRGTCCCTCACAGGAATTGCTCTTCATAATTAACTAGGAAATGTTCGCACTCAAATAGAAAATTGAAAAGACAAAAGTAAAAAGGAAAAGTGAACAAGAAAAATTAATGAAACTCTCAGATATTTAATCTGTTTGTAATTCCTAAGTGAATGAACTATCTATTCTTGGCCATCGAGTAAACCTGAACGATTGGAATGACTGATCACTAGAAAGTTTGGAAAAGCTGTTGCATTATTTGTAGATGAAACGAGACGCTAAATTTTAGAATGATGACACTGTATTATACATCACTAGTTTTTTACGCAAGAGAACTTTTTTGTCGGCATTTTATAAAGAAAGTCAAAGCTACTCCACTCGAGTTAACGCCCATTCAAATGCCAACCATTTGGAACTTAGAATAGACTAAATAAACAAGATTTCTCAGTCAAATTGAGAGACATATGGACTTTGCCAACTAATAATGCTCGAGATGTACTTACAGTGAAACAGATGTTTCGCAAGAGTCTCGTTGGGCATAAACTCAGCAACCAGTAACCTCTCGTCACCTTCACAGCAGCAGCTCAGTAAATTCGCCAATCTGTATTTACGGAGTTGACCCACGGCTTTGGCTTCTTCCTGAATTTTATCAAGCAATATTAAACCAAAATTTATATATATGTATATATATATATACACACACACATCAAGTAAAATATGTAATTAAAAAAAAAGATTAAATATTATTCCGAGAAACTAAAGTTCATTGGCAGGTTATTAACTCAAGATTTTAATGATTCACAAAGTCATCAAGAAGCAAATTCTTTGATAAAAAGTAGTTTCATCATAGCCTTCTATATTTTAACGTTGAATCGAACACATCTTAAACTTCAAGTAAAAGAAAACACTGAATCGAACAGAGTGAAAGTACAGTCTGCTTCACTTACCTCTCTTTTAAATTGCATCTTCTGCGTTGCTCAGTCCTCGAATGCTTCGAACTTGAGGGGTTTATTTTCTGATCACCACTTTTCGAAAGTTACGATTTCACGCCCTAACTTTGGACTATTACATCAATTCATACTTTTGAAATCCAAGCACCTACAGATTTAAGTAGATTTTTAATTAAAAACTACATTTACTGGGACATATTATATATGACCTAATTAAAGGAAAATAGTGAGGGGACTGCATTTACTCAGAAAACAGACAAAAGTTGCAGATTTGAGCAAAGTTTTGCTACTTCAATTCAATAAAGAAACCCACAAAGACAACCAATCAAGATTAGGTGAAATAGAAACATAAAAGCTGAAAAGGAAAGTCAATTCGACAGAATTCTAAAAATCCCCTCAAAACCTGGGTTAACTATATCCAATTTTCAATTAACTGCGAAGAGCTTACAAAGAAATTTTTCCCTAGCCGGAGATTGAGTCTGGGACAGGACCCGCGAAGAGGATCCCGTCTTGGTGAAGCCGGAGATTCGTTCTTCGCTGCTTTCAGAATCTAGGATGTGCAATTTTGGGGATAGGGCTAAGTGTGTGAAATTTGGGGTAAAATCGACGGGATATGGCTAAGTGTTTTGCTGGACGAAGAAGAGGAGGCCGTCGTGGTGTGGGACTGGAGCCGGAGATTGAGTCGTCGCCATTTTCAGAGCTGGAAAGTGCAAGGGCTAAGTGTGAAGACGGGGAATGACGGGAAATGTTTTAAAAATCATGCCAAAAAAAATTAATAATATATTTTACGGCGCTTTTTAAAAAGCGCCGTGTACACGTGCACCGAAAATAAAAAGTGTGAGTTTTTACGGCGGTTTTAAAATAACTGCCATTGCATATTTCTATTTTTATGGCAGTTATTTGATAACTGACGTTAAAATAAACTTGCCCCCTGTTTTACGGCGGTTTTGGAATAACTGCCGTAGTATTAGTTGATTTTTTACGGCATTTCATTGTAAACCGCCGTTGATAATAGGAAACCACGGCGTTTTTTGAGGAACCGCCGTTAAAATATAATATTAACGTCGGTTTTCTGAAAACCTCCGTTAAAATATGGATTTGACGGCGGTTTTTCACAGAACCGCCGTTAAAAATATTTTAACGGTGGTTTTCCAGAACCGCCGTTAATAAGCCGCCGTTAAATCCTTTTTCTGTAGTAGTGATCCCCCCTCTTTTCTTTTATTTTTCTTTATTTCTTTTTCCAATTTTTTTAATAGTGAGCAAGACTGAGCCCATCCAACTCTGTGCTCTCGACCACCTCTATGCCCGTGTCGGCGCTGACGTCACCCTCCTCGCCCGCATTATCAGCAATCTTGAGGAGGCAAAGCAGTCGATCAGACTCTGCACGGAGTATGATGTCGGAGTCATCAGTGCTGATTTCAGGGACTACGACGCCGTCAAGCGCGCGATTGATGAGGCCAGCTCAATCGATGTGCTCATCTTCCCAAGCCATCCAGGTATGTAGAAATGTGGTTATCTGATTCATAGATGGAATTACTGATTCATTTAAACGGATCTAGGTTTTCTAATTGGCAAGCAGATGTGCTAATTTTATTTAAATTACAAAATGTCAGCTATGAATTTCGAATAGGTAGTAATTTCCATCTGTTTATTACTGAAATAATTACATTAACTTGTGGGAAAAATTAAAAAAAAGGGTTTCGAGTTGAAAAGTTCACTGAGCTGATAATTGGATTTACTGTTTTTTTTTGTCACAATTGTATATTTTGTCAGAAACATGACCGTTATTTTGTGTTTTACTTTTTTTAACGGTACTTGTTGAGTTCATAGTGATTTATTAAATTGAATTTTCGAATTCGAACAGTGATTTGTAGACCAGTGTGGATTATAATATATTGTTTATTCAAATCGGATGCAGAGGTTTAGGTCATTGGTACGGTGTTATCTCCTATGATGCCTGTGTTCGGCTGCGTCTTCACTCGTGGTCTAGGGACGAGCGTAAGGAAGCTACTACATTTTTGGCAAACGAATGTGCATTGCTGAGGGAAGCGTTTGGGTAATTACTCTTATTTTTGTATATCGTTTGTATAATTATTTTCGACTATTGAGAAAACAGTCTTCACAGCTTGTGGGTGAAGGATCTTCTGTAAAGGCTAAGAAAACCATTGGCAAGATCAATATCCAAGGATCCTATGTTTTTTGTGCATTATTATTTTTATTTTATTTTATATTTTAAGTTTGCAAACCAGAATACATATAATTAATATTTCCTGCTACTAGTGTACACAACTTGCCAGATGGACTCGGAGACGATCTTGTGATCTAAGTTCACGATTCAAGGGGAAGGCCAAGCTGCACTACATGTGGCTGATCTTGCTGATGATTCGGAATTGACGGCTCGATCCAAAGTTAAAATTATATGATTGCATAGTCTCAACATCTTTTTTGTTTTATATGAGTGAATTAATTAATGATATTTATATTGCAGGGGGAGAAGGTGCGTCCATGTTTTATATACCATGAACGTTGTTTCTAGTGAACAATCGTTTAGTTTCACATTTTGGAGACACTAAATCCTACCCAGGTGCTTGCATTTGCATGATCTGTGAGTACAATCGGGGATTAGTTTATTTATCTTTTTTTTTTAATATTCCCTGTGTTTGAATGGTTTTAAGGTTTTTAATTTTTCCATTTTTCTTCTGCATTTATTTGCTTTTTTTAATTTCAAATTGTTTTCTGGGCTTGCAATGGTGTTGATGTTGGGTTGATTCTGTATTTTCTGTATATAGTAAATTAATTAAGATGCACTTAGTGCAATTGGGAAAAAAATTGGATCTTTGGTCTGATGTTACTTTATTTTTTCCTAATATAAAATGGTAAGAGGTTGCTGGAATAATTTCAAGATCAGATTAATTGCTTGATTTATGTGATGTAAATATCGTTAGTTAATTCGCACCTAATTACTAGACATGTGGTAAAATTACTTGGTTGAAAATTCTCCTCTTTTTTTTTTCTTTGCCTGAGGTTGCATAAATTCACATTACTTGCTTTGTAATAAATAAGTAGATAATTGGGTTCAAAAATTTTGCTTTTATTTTTCTCAAGTTTTTGCAAACAACCCCTAAATAGTTGTTGAGCAATTAGGCTAATAATTATTGTTGTTGTTGTCGATTATTTTTGGAAAGTCTCAAAATGATGAGATTAGGTCGTGGTTTTAGTTACACATTGTAGAAGGATGCAGTGTCGCCGGTATCAGCCGATTTGATTTTCACGTCGAGTCATTTTCCGAAGTATAAAACCGGAGCAAACAATCAGATAGTGGAGGTCAAAGAGGATGCAAACGTGTTGTCTACAAAAGAAATGGTCGCGTGAGAAACTAAATTGTTGATGGAGAAGCAGCAACGTCTCTCAATTCGTGATCTTGCTAACAAATTCGAGAAGGGTTTAGCTGTTGCTGCAAAGCTGTCAATTGAGGTTTAGTCTTGTTCTTGTTTGACTTCTCTCGGACGTTTTGAAGTTCACATTGAATGTTTTCTATATGTAGATTATGCCGGAGTTCATTTACGATCTATAGAATGTTTGCAACCACTAAAAAGAATAGAGGAAAAAAAGTGATTCTCAGCTTATGGATGTAAAAATGTGATTCTGCATCTGGTTTGACTTTTGCTAACAAATAAGCACTTTTAACCCTTATTCACTGAACAACCATTTTGAACCAAAATCAACTTTTAGCTTTTGTTAGCAAACTCTGCCAACTCTGCCAGCTTAAGAAATAATTCTCTAACTTCTTAAATATCAAACTTCCCCATTTAGAAAAAATTTAAAAAAAAATCAAATGTTTTGATGTTTGCAGGTTGAAGCGTTAGAAGTTCAATTAACTCAAAGAGAAGGAGAGCTAATACTGAAGTGAAAAGGCTTGCAACTTTCCTAAAACAGGTTATATTTGTTATATGATATTTTTGTTTCCTTATCTCTATAAATCCATATCATAGAAAAAAAAGAAGAAGAATATTTAATTGGTTATATAGACTAACTACTAGCTACTTACTGTTTTGATCATCAAAATCAAATTCTAATTTTTCCTTGCGTTATTATTTTCACCCTTATTTATTCGATCTCTTTCCAGAAGAAATTCATAATTCCTTATGTAAGCATTCTTCTTATTCTATTTTCTTTGTCCAATTTTAGAAAGTACATTCTTTTGCAGGCTTCAGAAGATGCTAAAAATCTCGTCGATGAGGAAATAACTTTTGCACGTAATGAAATCGAGAATGCCAGAGCGGCTGTGCAGAGAGTGGAAGAGGCTCTTTAGGAACACGAACGGATGTCTAAAGCTACAAGAAACCAGGTAATTCTGAAGAGCCATTTCTTTTATAAAAAAAACTAAAAATAAAAATAAATATTAGAAAAGAAAAACTGAATTTTAACACTTGCTCCTTTTATGAATACAATCTTTTTCGTAATCAGGACTGGGATGAATTGATGAAGGAGGTTCAAGAGGCTAGACGAGTTAAAATGCTTCATTAGCCTAGTAGGGTAAGTTAGAAGCTGAGAATCAATAATTAGTGTTTGCAAACACTCCTTAGACCTTAAGAGTAGTCTTTTTCATCTTCCCTTTCTTTAGATTTTTAAAACACATTTGATTTTAAACTCCTATTTCAAAAAAAAAATAACTATTTTTTTCTATTACTAGCATATTTGGCATACCTTCTATCGATTTAAGAAACATTGTTTTTGCAGGTGATGGACATGGAGCATGAAATTAGTGCATTAAGGACTCAACTTGTAGAAAAAGCGAAACGTTCATTGCAGCTTCAAAAAGCCATTTCTCTCTAGTTTCGTCAAACTAAAAATATCAAATATTACTTAAACCAATAAAAATATTATGTTTGAATAAAAAAACTTTATTTTTTATCTCGGGTCTTTCTCACCGTGAGACGGTCTCAGAGGAGACCTACTAAAAACAATATTATATCAAAATTATGGTAGTGTATCATTTGCTATTAAGAAAAAAATTTGCATGAAATTCTTTTGCTTATATTGTCTCTGTTGCCATTTATATTCTCGTGTGTTCATGAACTTGATTTATTCAAGTAAATTTGAAATATACGTCAAGTTTGATCATTAGCTTGATTTATTCAAGTAAAGTTGAATTATACGTCATTTAATATCAAAAAAGTTCATTGCATCAATACTTTCAGCTGGCAATAAGCAAGAAGGGTGATAGAAACACACTCGATTTGTATGAAATAGATGGCATAGAGGCATTGGGTTCGTGTCTACGGATATATCCATGTTCTGATAGTGCTCCGGATCTGTCTGAATGTACTATTCAATGGTATTGCTTGACGCCTGAGGGTAACAAAAAGGAGCTTATTCGTATCAAGTGTCCGACTCCTTGCACAACTTATTAATGTCGTATTTTTTGATTGACTCGAAATGACTTAAATATTTCATGAATATGTATCCAACAGACACTTATTCGTTTTAATAGAAAATATGGTTTATTTTTACTGAGAGTATTAGAGTTTTTTATAATTGTATTTGTATTTTCATTTCTTTTTTTTTTATTTTTTTTACCACTTTCTATAAGGTATTTTCAATAACCGCCGTAGAATCCACAGCCGTAAATTTTTACAGTGGTTCTTGAAAAACCGTCGTAAAAAGCCCCACTTTCTACGGCGGTCGATATAACGGCAGTTCGAAAACCGCCGTTAAAAATGCCTAAAAACCGCCTTTAAAACTCTGTTCTACAGTAGTGAGACCTTCATTTATAGTAACTGAGAAAAGGTCAACTTTTTGTATTGGAGGCCAAGAGAAAGTAGTCAAAATGTTGCCAACCGTAGCTTGATTGAAAAAGGGCGGCTGCAGTGAACCACCATGACTGTTATTAGCCCAATTGGCAGAAAACCGCCTACTTGTTGAAGCAACACAGATGGATGGGATATGTACGGGGAGCCTAGCTGTCATCAATTTGGGGGTGTGGTGGGAACTTACAATAGCAGAGAAAGTGGGTGGACTTAAAGCAAATGCCAACGAAGGAAGCAGAAAGCTTGCAGGTAGAGTACCAAGCGGCCTGGCACCAAGAATCCCGTCTGTGCATGTCGGTGCTTGTACTATCATAATTAAAGATTTACAAGTGTGGCCCGTAGTAACCCATAGACAATGTTGGGACAAGATGGATTACAACGGAAGTCAGAGTTGAAGCCCCAGACGAGCAAATCAAGGTAGCTTGTGCAGCAAGCAATGGCTCCGAAACCCTAGCAACCAGGTGGAATCTGGAAAAAAGGAATCTCGAAAGATGTGAGGGGTGAGTGCACCATCGTGATGAGGAAGAAGAGCAACCTATAAAGTAGGGGCCAAGGCGTAATCTAACCAGAAGGGGTCGCGACGGTCTGTGGAACCCTAGATGCTTCGGAGAAATGTGTTCCCATACAAATTGGAGAGAAAACTGGCGCGACAATCGAAGGAAGCCAGGTAGGCCAAGAAATACGAGAAGCAACTGGGAATCAGCCCGTGGAGCGGCTCGTCGGCTGCAAGAAGTACGGAGAAAGGACCAATAGTTTTTTCTTTTGTTTCATCGTACGAGTGCAAGAATTATAGATTCGAGTCATATCTGTATTTTGTTTGATTGTGTGTTATACGAACATGAATATGTATTTTTTTATTATCATATCATGCTAAGTCTTTAATTTTGGACATGAGAATATATTTAAGACTCTTTATTTAAAGTATTTCATTTCTTAATGTTTGTTCCTACTCCACTATCTTGTTTTGAATGCTTGTTTGACAATTGATCACTTATTTTTTGTCTTTTCAATATATATATAAGCATGTCTTTGAAATATTGAAACAACATGGAAGAAACAATATTAGACATAAGATAATTGGCCTAGATAGCTTGCATATGTATCGAACGGACATACAAAGATCTAATAGAAGCTAGTCAGTCTTAGGTACAATTTTTAGCTTAATTACATATTTTATATAGAAATGATGCTACATGGATCATGGGATCTACATTTACAAACTTAGTTATCAGAGGTGTTAGAGGAACTTTATTTATTGTAAACTAAAGAGTTGTCAATCAAAACAATTGTCTTGATGCAATCATTCACATAACCTATTTTATTTATTTATTTTATGTCATTTACTATTATCTAATTGATCATATTTAGTTTCTAGATAAAATCATAATTATTAAAATCGAGGTACTTTGTCTAAATCTAGTCTCTATGAAATATGACTTTGCTCATTGCTACTGCATGTGATTAATCCGTACACTACGGTGTTAAAAACATGGTGAACATGTTTTTGGCACTGTTGTCGGGTACTAGTTATTTTACTAATATTTTGATAAGTAGTTTAGATTTTAATTTTGATATTTATTTATTTATTTTGTTATGTTTATATTGTTTTTTGACTGAGTACATTACATGTCTATGCATTCTTGAAAGGAACCATTAGCAACTTTCTGTCCAGACCTTGAAGTAACTGCTAGAAAGTTGAAAGCTGTGAGTAGATCTATGGCTAGAGATGATGATAGACGTAGGAAAGCCGATGGTCTACTCAAAGATGTCATCGACAATAATAAGGTCCAAATGGAGTATTGTTGGGCATAAATGAAAGAGTCAAATGAGAGTCATAATGAGCTGAGCAATTGAAGTGAGGAGATGGAACAAAAAAGAGCGAGACTCAAATAAGAGATTGAGCGAGGTTATAATGGTTGAGTGATTCCACATCCTACCATTTGAGATGATTTTCATCAAAGGAGGAATCAAACTTACGGAGGGATCTCTCATAGTTTTCAAGATCAAACATTCCTTGATTTAAATGGTTTCTCATGAGGAATTTGGGGGTAACGCGGTTGAGGAACCTAACGCACATCTTGCATTTTTTCTACAAGTGTGAGATTTATAAAAGAACAATGGAATTTGTTGACGACGGGAGCATAACAATTTGCACATCTTTTCATTTACGCTTATTCCTATTTTCCATAAGGAATAAGGAGAGGTGTTGGCTGGAATGTGTTGACAACGGGAGCATAACTATTTTGAATGAGTTAAATGAGATGTTTTGGGAAAAATCTTCCCACTAGTAAAATAATGCACTTGATGAGCAAGATTATCAAATTTAGTAATTTGGATTCAGAGCCATTGTACGAGGATTGGGATAGATTTTGTGAACATATTCAAAAGTGCATCTTCGTAGTTTTTCATAAAAACAACAAATTTATTTCTTCTAACATGGGATTAGGATACAAACTTGTGCTTTGATCGATGTGGCCATTGTAGATTCTCTACTTTCCAATAGTGATTGATCCAAACTTTTGTGCACCCCTTTTTAATAAATTAATTTAAAAGCACGTCAGTTTGCTCGCAAGAGTAAGAGGTACTTGTAGGGTGATGAGTTTGACTCGAGTCGTATCTCTCGAGGAAACAACTATTCGGTCTTTCGGATGTTTTTCTCAATTACGAAGAGAAGTAAAATACATGTACATTTGGGGTTTTAAAGAGATTGAATTGATCATTATGAACTAAAGCAATAATTAAACTATGAGTAATTAAACTAATTACTTTAAACTAGATTATCAACTACGAGCAATAACTAAATTATCAATAAAACGCAACCATGAACTAAACCTAAATAACGAATCTAAGAGCATGAACATAAGAAATTATCACTAAGCAATGTATCATATGAATCTAAGAACGAATAACTAAGCATAAATCAATCACATAAATAAACTTAAGTAATCCAATATCCAATATCCAATATTCAAGCATGAAATGATTAAAATAATTATTAAAACTAGAATTAACTAAGAAATTAACTAACAGATTAACTACGAAATTAACTAAGATTTTAGAGTACTTATTGGAGCTAAGAAAAGCAGTAAAAAGCTCCAGCTATTCAGGAGTTGCACGTCGATCTTGGGCAAAGATTGAAACCCGAACGCGAATTCGATGTTTAGGACGCGTTGTTCTTCGATCCTTGATCTCCGTCTTCAAATCTCATTATAAGATGTGAAGTTATTTTTATTATAAGCTAAGAAACCCTAGGTAGTCGTCACTTGTCTGAAAAACCAAAATATGGAGGGTTTTTATAGATATAACAAGTCTTGGCGCGCACGAAACCCTACAATCACAAAACTGGGCCGTCGCGTTGACGGTGCGTCGACCGACGCAGGCTATCTCTTGGTGTCAATGCGGCCTGGGTGTGCGCGTCGGCTGGGCGGGTGCGTCGACTGACGCGTGCCTAGATCGACGCTTCAGAAAGTTGCGTCGACCTTGCGTCGACCGACGCCTCTTCAATCGACGCTTCAGAATATTGCGTCGGTAGTGCGTCGGCTGGGCGTCGATCATCGCGCATCATGGCTCACGTCGACGGAGTATCGACGCTCGCGTCGATCGATGCGACAGACAGTCCGTCTCAATTTCTCGGTCTTTTTGCTACTCGTTCACCGGAAAGCTCGTTCTCCTATTCTTGAACATCGAACTTCATCTATTACGCGCTGAACTCTTCTGGTTAATTAGCTGTAAGGTGAAAAACAACGAAATATCACCTATTTGCATCAATCACGATTAAAATGCGGTAAAATAAGCTGGAACTATAAAATACGGAATTAATGCTTAAATCGTCCAACTTATACCAAAAATAAATAGAAAAACGAACTAAAAAGCTAATAAAAATAAGGACAAATCTACGTAAATCAACTACCCCACGCTTAATTTGTTTGTTCGTCCTCTAACAAACGATAAATTCAAAGTATAACTAGAATGAAAATAAGTTCAAGCAAAGATTCGTGCTATGCTACATACGTAATTCTGAAAATATAGGTACAAGTCACTCAACGTCAATCACTCGACCATTATTACATTATCGCTCCAAAACAAAATCATGCTTCCTCACGAAGTATATATATAAGTGTACGCTCAAAAACACTCAAGTATTTTCTGCATGGGACGTGTATACACTCAAATCATACAATTACATGCACAATAAATAAGCACCGAAAACCAATCTCTTTTCAATCGCAAATTAAGTGTGCTGTCACTACTAAGAATCAGAAAAGGTCTTCGCGGGTTATAATGTGAGGCTCTTTGGACGGGTATGGAATATATAAGTCGTGTGGCTAACTCATGATCAACCATGATCAATAACTCACTCAACCTAACTTAATCACGAAGCAAAGTGCTTCACCTCGTACAAAAGAAAAATCTCACTAAACACTCATAACGTAGCCCTTCAAATATAGGCTATTTCCCAACTCGCAAACCGTAAAACCGACTTGAAGCTCAGAAACCACTTAATCACAACTCTTTTGCCTTTTAAACATAAGGCCTCATAAAATAAACAATTAGACTCAAGCTTTTACAAGCGCGTAGGCAATTACTAACACAAGACCCACCATCTTTCTTATCATTTTTTTTTTATTTTTCCCCCGTTTATTATTTTATGGGGTTTCTCTCTCTTTTTTTTATTTTATTATTATTTTTTTAGATGGTGGTCCTTACTCACAAACTAATAAATTCCTAATAACAATTCCAAGACTCAAATAACCAATAAAAATACGAACTCCTACCACACGCTTTTAATGGGTTAGTAGGGGTCGACTCAATAAAATCACTAATGGCTAAAGGCATGGATTATTTGGCTATGATTGGCTCATTCGCAATTTATAGTGGCTAAAAATATATGGATATGGCCGAATTAGGGTTTTATATGCGCCTTAACTTCATTTTGAAAGTCGACTAGACACAGCGGTTTCAAAGAGATATCAAGACTGAAACTTATTCAAGCACATGCAAAGATGATAATCACTCAGGCTACTCACTGGCTTTTTGCATGAAAAAGTTTTGAATTGACGCTGCTTTTATGGTTTTGTGAAATCAATTGCGTGTAAGTACCATTTTACAATATATAAATAATAATTTTTAAAAATTATGCACTTATGCACGCTCAAAGATGAAAAAAAATAATCATACGTAGTCAACTTCGACAGGCAAGCCATACAAACACAATTATCATGCAGGAATAGCAATTAATATCACTTAAGCATATAATTATTACAGGCCAAGTATTAAATAAAATTACACAATTAATCAATACAAATTACACTTGACCACCCTCCTCTCTAAAAATCCCGGCAATCTCTGGATTGCCACAAATACATCCAAAATTCAAAAAGTGGAAGGAAAAAGAAAACATCCCTGAAATAATAGTAGTCGAGCCGCTACTCGTTGATTTGTGTAATTTGGCCTTGCTTCAACGTGCGCGATATGAATTGTCCTAAAAAATAAAACAAGCAAAAACAAACAAAATAACAATATTTTTGGGTTTTTTTATAATTTTCCATTTTTTTTACCTTTTTTTTAAATAAAGCATAATAAAAATAAAGAAACAAGATTAGAACTCGCTGGAATCATCATCCTCGGGGTTCTCGTTGACGTCCATGTTAGGTGTGGGGTATGCCACCTCAAATCGTTCCTCGAGCTTCGAAATGCGAGCTCGCATCTTCCTTAAGCTCCGACGGTTTTGCTCGTGGTTCGTATCAATATTATCGTCGATAATTTGGAGCTTATCGAACATCTTCAATTGAAATGCTCGGTTTTCTTCAAAAAATTAGCTCCAATCGGGATTCGGGCCCGAAGTAGAACGGCGGGCTTGCTCCATATCTGTGTCGCCAGCGTCGTTGTCGTCCGGTCGAGACGAAGATCCTCCTTGAGTCGAAGACCTCACTCGGGGTGCAGCGGCATGTGTCAATGAAAGTGAAGTAGTCCTGAGTGGATGAAAACCGCTTTCGGTCGGATCGAACCCGAAGTGACGGGCGAGGCCGGTTATGTACGATGCGAAGGAGAGAAGTGGCATCTTGCTTCCCGGAGTTCCCTTAGTAATGTTATATAGTCCTTTCAAAATTAACGGGAAAAGCCGGACTTAACGACCATCGAGAAGACATTGAAGAATGTAGAGCTCGGACTTGGTCGCATAGGTGGCCTCGTTCTTGTATAAAATAATGTGGCCGAGGATTTTGTAGGCGACATATAGGGCATCGTCTTGAATTTTTGAACAAGGAAATCGCTTGCAATCGCCCGCATTTCCCCCGGTGATCATCCCCCGAAAAGAGGCTAAGTCGAAGCCTTGAACTCCAACCGGGTGGTCCCCTTCAGTCGGGAAACCAAAAATGTTGCCAAAAATCTCCTCGTCGACATAAACATCATTCCCACCTAGCCGACACGTGAATGTCTCGTCGTTCCGGATTGCTAAAGTAGAAAATTTTTTGAGCATAAGCTCGCTAAATTTGGAAAGTTGCATTTGGGCGAAATACCCACAACCGAGGCCATCGACATAGCGGGAAAGGTCGGTATGGTGTTCCGAGCCATTCGAGGCCTCTTCCTCAAGTCCATGGATGTTCAAAATCCTATGAGTTGCAAACCCCCATTTTCGTATATTCTTAAAAATGTCCCCTTCCTTTTTTTCGTAAATTGGGAATGGTGCTCCATATTTCCCCGAGATATCCTTGTGTTTACCCGCTCGAGACATTATCAAACAATAAAAAGTGGAACGGGAATGATAAACCTTGAAAATAAGCCTCTTTGCTTCTTTGGGGAATTTTATCGAACACTTGGCGTGCGTGTTCAACCAACAAAATATTTGAGTAATCCTTGCACCAACAACTTCCCAACACAACCAAACAATGATAATAATAGTCCCAAGAGAGTTTCAAGCCAAGTACCTCGTTGATTTTCCGTGAAAACGAATGAATTGTTGAAATTTGAAACTTGGCCCGTATTTGCTCTTTGCCTTTGTAGCTCGTTTTGGGGATTTTTTTTGAATGTGAGATGGTGGACGTGTTTTTCTGGGCAATGTGGTTTTTGAGACGAATTGTTGTGGGTTGGTTATGGGTGTTTGTGAAAAATTTAAGAAAGAGTGATTTTTGGAGAAGGAAGGGAAAATTTGAAGTTTGGAATTGAGAAGTGAAGGAAAAGGGGAGGGGTTGGCGATTTTAAAACTGTTTTATGGGCCAATCCCGCGGGTCAAGAGTCTATGGGTTTGATTGACGGGTCGAAAACCCAATTTTTAAAAGTTTCTGGGCCAAGTACAGAGTCGCGTCGACGCTGCGTCGACCGACGCAAGCCCAGTCAACGCGACAGAGACTAAAATCTCGGCAGCTGCATCGACTTCGCGTCGACCGATGCGAACATCCTCGGCGTCGATGCGGGCGGAGTCCTGGCCTAGTTTTTTGCTCGTTTGGTCAATTCTCCTCATCCGAGTTCTTCCATCTGTTCTAAAAAGATAAAAACCAAAATAAAACAATAAATAAAATAAGATTAAAATACAAAAGGATACAAATGCTCGGTTGCCTCCCGAGAAGCGCAAATTTTAATGTCGCTTGCTCGACGCTATTTTGCTTGTTTAATTCCAAACTTACGGTGGATCTCCAAACTCCACCGACTCGTGATCGAGATTCATCTTTATTCCATCATGATAAGGCTTCAGTCTATGCTTGTGAACTTGAAAGGATGATTTTTTGACCTCATCATACAACGTGGTTACGCCGTACTCATCTAATTCTTTTATCGAGAACGGTCCGCTCCATGCAGTTCCAAAATCAGCTTGGTCATATTTACGCTCGTGATTATACAGTACTAATTCCCCAACCTCATACTGCAAGTTTTTGACTTCCTTCGTGCGAACCTCTTTTGATTTCTTCTTATTCCTCGTCAAATTTTTGAGATGTGCCTCGCCCTTGTTCGTTTTGCGTGAAATTTTTTTGTTAGGGTCGAGGGAATCGTGCCTTGGCCAACTTATTGGTGGCTTCAACTTCACCCTTTGTTCAAACTCATGTGCTTTGCTCTCCACATTTAAATCATCTAAAAATTCCTCTACAATATCGCGCATGTCAATACCTAGCAACTCGATCAAGTCTTATCCACTTAAGTGCATATGATCCTCAAACTCGTCGTACTCCTTCTTTGAATCGACTCATTTATCCCCTCTCTCGATAGAGAATACGGCGTCATCCCCGTCGCTCAGTTTGTTCAAAGTTGCGATTTCTCGTAACTCATTTACGCATGATGTAATGGGGTCAACGAATGAATCATCCTCTTGCATGAAGGGGGAGGGACTGTTTTGAATATCTCTTAGAGAAAACGTCATTGTTTCGCCCAAAACTGTCATTGTCGTCCTCCCTTTATGAACATCAATTAGAGTATGGGAAGTATACATGAACGGACGCCCCAATAAAATGGTATGCTCCGTGCTTCTAGTCGGAACTTCTCCAATGTCCATAACCACAAAATCAATCGAAAGTACGAGCTCTCCAACTTGTACTAAAACATCCTCAACTATCCCCAAGGGTCGTCGGGTTGAGCAATCGGTCAATCGTAGGCACATGGTTGTCGGCTTTAGTGGTCCAAGATCAAACGCTTGATAAAGTGAACATGGCTGTAAATTTATTCCTGCTCCAAGATCCAACATTCCTATTACTTTCCGCCCATTAGCTAATGAAATAGTGATGCAGAAACTTCCAGGATTGCGTTCCTTGGGTGGCAATGGCTTCTTAAAAATTGCGCTAACTTCCTTCGGTAATGGTACGTATTGATCCATCACTAAGCGTCTCTCCTTCGAGGCAAGTTCCTTAAAAAATTTAACGTAGGCGAGCATTGTTTTAATTACCTCCAAATGTGGTAGGTTGATGTTGACATTCTTCAAGAGGTTGTATAGCTCCATGAACCTCTTGTTCTCTTTCGCCGGGCGCAACCGGCTCGGAAAAGGAACAACATCCTCAAATTGCGTCGTTGATTGCTTCGGCAGTGATGGTTCGTCTTTGTCAAGGGTGTTGTTCGGAATCGTCCCTTGAATGGAACCAGGCACGTATCTATTGGTGGATTTATGTATCTTGTCTACTGGTTTAGGAATAATTTCCTCATCCTGGTCCCCTATGCCATTGTCGATCTTCTTCCCACTGCGAAGGACGTGAACCGCCGACGCTTGCTCTAGTTGACTTGGTAGCTTGTCCTTCTCCTTATTTGACCTTGCAAAGTCAGTTGCTAGTTGGCCCATAGTTCTTTCCATCCTATCCATGTTTTTAGCTAGATCATGCACAACACCGGAAATATGGTCAATTCCGTTCACTTTCTTCGAGAGTTCATCACTCTTTGCGTTCACCTTTGTAAGTCCCTCTCTATTGCTGATCGTCTCGGCCACTTGATTTTGCTGCCAAACCAACAGCTGATCATTTGGTGAGTCGCATTAGACGCTTTCCCTTGCGTATGAAAATTATTTTGTGGCGGCGGCACTAGTGGTGCTTGAGCATATTGTGGTGGGGGATATTGTGGATCAGGTGGCATATGATTTGTATTTCCAGGGCCCCACTTTAAAAGAGGATTATCACGTTGCGGTGTGTACTTCTTTTGATTCGAATAATTTTGGATCGCGTTAACATCCTCATGCTGCTCAATGTTGTTTGGACACACATCCACTGAATGCTGGGGGGATCCACACTGGTTACATGTTACGGCCATCCTTTGTGCAATGGCCTTGCTAGCTCGCTCGGCTTTCCAAGCAGCTAATTTCTCGTCAAATATCTCCTCACATTTCGCCTTCATTAACTTGTTGTCATCTAAATCAGGATTGGGGATGGAAACTTCGTTAACCCTCATTTTACGAGGCCGAGAGTTGGTTTGTCTAGATTTTTCGCTTTGCTTCTCCAACACCCGCCTCGCCTCTGTAGATGTCAAATCTCCAAAATCTCCTCCCGCTGCTATCTTTACTTCTCGTTTCCCATGGTCCAATAAACCATCGAAGAAAAACTGGTTAGTCATCTCCGGAGAATAGTTGTGGTGGGGGCAAGCTTGCAAAAGCGTCTTGTAACGTTCCCAAGTTTCATGAAATTGCTCTCCCTTCAACTGGTCAAAAGTAGGAATTTTCCGCCGAAGATGCCCCGTAGTTTGGGCCGAATAATATTGATTTAAAAATTTCTCACTGATCATATCCCAATCAGTCAACGAACCAGGCTCTAGGGATAATAGCCATGACTTTGCATTGTCCTTCATGCTATATGGGAAACAGATCATTTGTACCTCTTCTTGATTAAGGCCATGAACCACAAATCTTCCAACTTCATCTACAAAATAATTCAAAAATGCCAAAGGGTCTTCATGAGCACTTCCGGGGAAAGTCGGGAGTAAATTATGTTGGTGCGCTTTGATCTCCACTTCCCTTGCGGTTGGTCCGAGCACAATTGCTGACCTAAAAGGTACAACCTTTGGTCGCGCTAAATCACGCTGTCTAGGTGCTCGATCTCCCCTTGGTTCCCTAACGCGGTCATTTGCTCTCTCGTAGTGATCGTCATATGCGTAATGGTTCTCGCGCTCGTATCTTCTTCCGAAATTGTTTTGCTCGTAACCATGATCTTGATTCGCCAACCACTTGTTCACGTGCCTTTGATTGTTAACATAAGCGTTTCGCTGCAAAACATCCTCATTATTAAATGCCACATTCTCGATGTTGTGTTGACGCATGACATTGTTGTTCATCTCTTCGTTTTGCCTCATATTTGCCATGTTGGGTTGGTGATTGATCACGTTGTGCTGCTGGACTCCTTCGACTCTCATGTTTTCCATGTCTAACTGGTAATTAGCCCAGTAGGCTCGGGGTAGTGGTTGTCCTTGCAACACGATTGGCTCACTCCCATACCCATTTCGAATTGGGCGTGGAGGTGATCTTGGTGGCGAATCGCCGTTTTGAATCGAATGTGCTCCTAACATTGTGTTGGGAACTTGGTCGCAAATAAAATCAGTTGCTGCTGACGAATCATTCTCGGGAATAAAAATGGGTCTTGGTCTTGGTGGATTTGAACGGTGGACGTTGTCAATGAATGGTGCAAGGTCGCGTTGAAGTGATCGCCTTCCTTGCATAAACTTAACAACACGTCAACGTACCAAATGGCAAAAACCAAGTGCGAAAGTAAAAATAAACCAATAAATTAAAAAGAAAATAAAACGAAAAACATCTTTAAATTCCTACTCGTTGCTTCCCCGGCAACGGCGCCAAAATTTTGATCCAAACTTTTGTGCACTCCTTTTTAATAAATTAATTTAAAAGCACGTCAGTTTTCTCGCAAGAGTACGAGGTACTTGTAGGGTGATGAGTTTGACTCGAGTCGTATCTCTTGGGGAAACAACTATTCGGTCTTTCGGATGTTTTTCTCAATTACGAATAGAAATAAAGTACAAGTACATTTGGGGTTTTAAAGAGATTGAATTGATCATTATGAACTAAATCAATAATTAAACTATGACTAATTAAACTAATTACTTTAAACTAGATTATCAACTACGAGCAATAACTAAATTATCAATAAAACGCAACCATGAACTAAACCTAATTAATGAATCTAAGAGCATGAACATAAGAAATTATCACTAAGCAATGTATCATATGAATATAAGAACGAATAACTAAGCATAAATCAATCGCATAAATAAACTAAAGTAATCCAATATCCAATATCCAATATTCAAGCATGAAACGATTAATCTAATTATTAAAACTAGAATTAACTAAGAAATTAACTAAGAGATTAACTACGAAATTAACTAAGATTTTAGAGTACTTATTGGAACTAAGAAAAGCAGTAAAAAGCTTCAGCTATTACGGAGTTGCACATCGATCTTGGGCGAAGATTGAATCCCGAACGCGAATTCGTTGTTTAGGACGCGTTTTTCTTCGATCCTTGATCTCCATCTTCAAATCTCGTTATAAGATGTGAAGTTATGTTTATTATAAGCTAAGAAACCCTAGGTAGTCTTCACTTGTTTGAAAAACCGAAATATGAAGGGTTTTTATAGATATAACAAGTCTTGGTGAGCGCGAAACCCTAAAATCGCAAAACTGGGTCGGCGCGTCGACGATGCGTCGATGATGCAGGCTGTCTCTCGGCGTCGATGCAGCTTGGGTGTGCGCGTCGGCTGGTCGGGTGCGTTGACTAATGCGTGCTTGGATCGACGCTTCAGAAAGTTGCGTTGACCTTGCGTCGACCGATGCCTCTTCAATCGATGCTTCTGAATGTTGCGTCGGCTGGGAGTTGATCGTCGCGCATCATGGCTCGTGTCGACGGAGCGTCGACTCTCGCGTCGATCGACGCGATAGACAGTCCGTCTTAATTTCTTGATCTTTTTTCTACTCGTTCACCGGAAAGCTCGTTCTCCTATTCTTGAACATCGAACTTCGTCTATTACGCTCTGAACTCTTTCAGTTACTTAGCTGTAAGGTGAAAAACAATGAAATATCACCTATTTGCATCAATCACGATTAAAATGCGGTAAAATAAGCTGGAACTATAAAATACGGAATTAATGCTTAAATCGTCCAACTTATACTAAAAACACATAAAAAACGAACTAAAAAGCTAATAAAAAAAGGACAAATCTACGTAAATCAGTGATCTAGAAGCATTTGAACTTATTGAAGATATATCTACAACCAATTATCAATGCAATTACGAGAGGTCTAATTTTGAACGAGTAGTTGAGGTGAAGAAGTTGGGTCCTCTCAAGGAAATTTTCGTGCAATTGGCAATTTCAACGAATCAATTGAACTCAAGAGCCTAAGGAGAGAAAATTGAGAGTTCACATTGCACTCGAGATGTGCTTGAGAATGAAGACTTTTTTGGGAGGCAACTTAATCGTAATTGAAAGGGATGTTATAAGAATTGCCAAAACTATGAGAACTTGATGTATGGAAATACAAAGAACGTGCTTCAACCTCCCTCGGACTCCGAGGTTGTGAATTGTGAAATTTTTAAATAGATGAAGTAATCGCTTTAGCAGATTTTGAATGGATTTATGAAGGATTTGCCTCAATGTTTTCTAAAAAAATATTGAAGTTGGATGCCATTGTATACCAAATGATGGTGTTAACTAAGAACATGGGAGTGAATTTTAAGAACTTAGATAAAAAAGTGGGGCAAGTGGAGAAGACGGTTAGTAGACTAAGTGAACCCAAGGGAATTATGTAATGTCATTACTTTGAGTATTGACGTAACATGAATGTCTGAGGAAGCTAAAAAGATCGATACAATGGAGATTGATTAAACACGCATTATATTATTATCACAACCTTCTTTAGAAGAAACAAGATCCCAATGGTTTTGTTATTTAATGTAATATAGAAGAGTTTAGTAGTAGAAGAGCTCTTGGTGATTTGGGGTTGAGTGTTAATGTTATGTCATTGGCTACATTTCATAAGTTAGGCCTTGTTATGATGAGGATGACTTACATGGCGTTGAGTTTGGTGGCTATAGTTCGTCTTAAGTGAGTTGAGGAAGTTGTGATCATAAATATTTGTGAATTTAATTACCCACTGGGTTTTGTGGTGATTTATATAAAAGGATGATGACTATATACCAATAATACTTGGATGGCCATTCTTGTACATTACATGATGATTGATGGACATGCATAATGGAGTTCTTATTCTTTTTTATTTTAATAATCATATTCATTTTGCTATTTTTATGATTCTCTTGATGATAATGATGAGTCTTGTAAGGTTATTAAAGGTTTTGATATAGTTTATTTTTTAAATAATTTGAGATTAAAATGTAAACAAAAAATAAAGAGTACAAATGAACCACAACCCAGGTTAATTTGCTAAAATCACATTGAGCAAGTAACTTGGAAAACCAAATAAAATCCACATGGCGGCCAAAACTAAATCAACGAAACTAGAAAGTTCAAGGGGAGTAAAATGCAATCAAAGCAACGACCAAGCCTCGTGTGTTCATCTGCCACCTTGTTTCCTTGACGAAAAAAATGCAACACCCTGAACTCCATTTGGCCAACAAAGTGGAGAGCCCGTCACCAACGACCCAACCACTTCAAAGGAATTGACCCCTCCACTCGCTTCTCAAATGATTCCACCACAAAGAAGGAGCCTGATTCAAGCCAAAGTCTCCACCATCCCCTCGGATAGTCTATTTCAATGCAGTAGCCATTTCTACCTCAAACGCATGAGAATTCAACTATCGATGACAAAATATCCCCAAACAATTCCCCAATAAGTTCAAAAAACTCCAGCCGCTAAGCTACATCCCAGAGCACCCGATGCACTCCCATCTGTATTAACTTTCATCCATCCCAAAAGAGGATGGCGCCGATGCACTGAAATAAACCGAGAAGGGGCACGAGGATTATTTGTAACTCTCCACCACTTAAGAGTTATCAAATATACGAGAGGGTGTTATTCATGCAACCAACATCAAGGACCGACGATTAAAAATCAAGACATCATACTAATATGAGGGCATATTAAACTGGGGTGTTTGATCTTATAAATGAGATTATTATGTGTATTCCGTATGAACCAAACTGTCGAAATGACAATCGTTTTCCAAAGAAAACTCACTTGCGTGCTGAACCTTTGCTCAATTTCAAACATAAGGAAATCATTAATACCATGACAACCCGGTAGGCTGATATGCATCGACTCTGGAATCAAAGTCCAAATCATCCAAATGAATCTAAGTCAAACATAAGGAACTCATTATTCCGGGATGAACCTTTGCCCAATGTCAAACATAAGGAACTCGTTAATACCTAAAAAAGATGATTGATCATCTCAGCATCTCCCAAGCAATTGGGGCCGGCCATAGGACCCATCACACTATGAATTACCTAAAAAATTGCCAACCGAGATAAGCTAACCCGACACATCGTAATTGAATGCTGAATTGGGAATTTACTAGACCAAATCTAACTCCCACGTGAAACCACGAGGTGCGAAGGCCGGACAAGAGAATAAGAAGATTTACCCAAAAGGGAACCATAGGGGCACAACAGAGAATATCTCAAACAATGGTTGTTTGATGAACCACGAAATCCATTATAAAGTTCTAACGATAATCATAATAAAAGTCACTGATAAGATCACTTAAACCATCCCAAATAACCCAAGTTTTTTTTTTTGCAATGATATAACCAACCCAATTATTGAACCAAAATCATATTGATGACTCCTCTCCCGGAATCCATCTTGAGTTTTTGCAAATACCCCCAATCACCTGAAAGATCTCGGTTCCAACAAATGAAGAAATATAAAAAGGTCAGAGCCTCCCGTCTGTTCTAATGAATTTGCCCCATAAAGTAAAAAAACTGACGTATTTTTTGTAAGAATGCGCCAATAAAACTTCATTAAGAAAGTTGTATTCACCAAAATGAGAGATTGCACCCCCAACGCACATTCCTCCCTAGGGGTACAATAAAAATCCCAAGACACAGTATAAGAGCCAACCTTCTCTATATCCCCTGACCAAATAATTATCCGCATTGCTTTTTCCATATCCCAAAGCAATCCAATAGGCCATTGATAAATCATCATCAATTGAACAAAAGAACTTGTAGTAACCGAGTTAACCAAGCAAACATGCCCAACAATGGATAGCGTACGCCCCTTCGATTTGCTGAATTTACCCAAAATGCGCTCGTAAACAACCAAACTATGTAGTTTGATAGGATCACCTTGAAAAAGAGAGACTATAAGATACGTGAATGGGGCAGACATCTTTTAAGGACTGTAGATACCACGGGGTTAATCACCATGATAGATTTTGCTGGGCTAAAAATCTAACCCCAAGAAAATTTATAATTCTCAAAAATCTTACAAATCCTGTAGCAACTCAAAATCTTTGTTGCTGAAAATTTTTTAATGTTGTCCACGTAAAGTATGCACGAGGGAAACTTAATGCCATAAGCAATAAATAGGGCAAGGTGTCGACTATCCATAACTTCATTAATAAACTAGGTAAGCACATCCTCCGCACATTACTACAGAAACAGCTTTCTAAGGCTATTAATTGAAGGTGGTTCTCTGAAAACTGCCTTAAAAATACTTTTAACGGAGGTTGTGCCATTAAAAAGTTCATTTTACGGAGGTTCCCTCAAAACCGACGTTAAAATTGGATATCAGCTGATTTTAACGGCGGTTTATTATGAACCGCCATAAAAGTGACACATTTTACGGCGGTTCTTTAATAACCGCCGTTAATTACTTGAAGTTCACTGGATTTAACTTCGGTTCCCTTGGAACCGCCGTGAATGAGATGACATTTCGCGGCGTTTCCATTAGAACCGCCGTTGATTCTACAGTCTGCCATATCACCGATCCTTATCTTGCCTTGTTTCAACTGTTGATCCGTGCCTAATCATCTGTTCATATCCATCCCCTCTCTTTCTTTTTATTTTTATTTATTTCTTTTTTAAATTATTTTTCTTTTTATTTATTTCTTTAATAAAAATAATTTCACTGAATATCAATTAATTCGTTCCTTCGCAAATCAGACGCTGAATACTCCTCCTACGTGAAAACGCTAGCCCTCTCCGATCTCAATCTCTCCACCGCCTGCTGCGAGGTATCCGACCTCCCGCTCTCCTCCATCCAATCTAAATCCCTCACCCTCGCCCACTCCATCCTCGCCGACAATGGCTTCTCCTTCTCACAATGGCCTCTTTCGTTTTTTGTACTCCAGCCTCCGCCTCTACCGCTGCCTGAAACCGCTGTGCTCCCTCCGACTCAATTGGATATGCCCCAACCTTCCCCACACCAAGACGTTGCCAACCCAAGTTCTAATCTCAAGAAACGGGACTCAATTTTGACCAATTTGAAATCATTCGCCGCTGATCCCCTTCCGGTTGAAGATATTTTTGGACATCGATGATCGGCTGTAAGTTCTTATTACCTATTAATTACCAATTACAGACTTAGGAATAGTTTTTTTTGGATGGATAGTGATGAAATGGTTGGCCTTAATTTGTTGGAATGTTGTTTGATTAACCTCTTATGTTTCCTATCAATGTCAACAACGAGGTAATTAAGAAGACATTTGATTTGCGATTTTGGTAAAATGGAGAGTTTAAACTTGTATCCCGGTGCAATTAACCATTATTCAAAGGTAGAATCCCATTCCACAAGTTGAAGACTGAATAATGTGTTTTTACTAAAATTTCAAAAAAATGAAAAAGATTTATCCTCATAAGACAAAAAATGGTTTCTATTATTTGATGTTTTTGAGGATAAAAGCAGTGGTAGATAGGTTTGTGCAGAGCTAAAGGAGGCTCTCGATGGCGATATACAATATCGAATCATGAAGGAAAAAGAAATATAGAGTTATATCAAGGAGCGTGAGGTCATCAAGAGTGAAGCTACCTGGAAAGCTAAACTTTCTCGTCGCTAGGTACTCGGTTTGATTCTAACTGTTATGTTGTCAAGCACAATAACAATTTGTAAATTTTTAATTTAATTAGTCGTGGGATTTTAATTGTCGGTATCTTGCTGCATTCATTATGTTTCGTTTAGCTTTAAGGCTTCAACTATGTATTTTATTTTGGTTTTCTTTTCAGATCTTCAAAAATCTTTTTATTCCAAAAGAAAAGGAAAAGGAGAGAGATAAAAAATCCACCCAAATATATTTTGTACATAAAGCATAAATTTGCAATGGGTAATTGATTATTGGAAGAGTTGTAAGTTATTGCATGTCTAATGAGTAGGAAAGTTATTAATAGTCCTTTCACTGGTCTGTTTTGTTATTTCGTTGTTATATGCCCCATTTGATTATTGCCTTTGAACTCATATAACATTTGTTATTCAGTTAACATTAATGTTTCTATGGATTTAATTGCCATTCACATTGTCAGTTTGTAATTAGTGTGGCGCTTGTGTTTGAATGTTGCTTGATGGTAATTAGTTTTGTTATGACGCTCAATATAAACTTGATGATCTACAAGCTTGTTGCTTTTTTTCTTTTTAAATTTATAATGGCCTTGCCGGAAGAGGAAGCCGTTGTCGTTATTTAATCGGTGTATCGTGGATTTGATACTCGCGGGTGGGACTCGGTAAAGAAGTTAAAAGAAATAGCAAAAGCGCGAGATTAGATCGATAGTTTGAAGCATATGATTCAAGCAATGGAGTCATGTTCTGATATCAAAGGCAGCAACAAACAAAGAAATGTAATTTTAGAAATTATATTGAGCATTCTACTAAAACTGGACACCATCCAGGTATGTGAATAAACTTAGTTAAATGCATGTTAAATTGAAACTGTTTGTTTCCTTGGTTTCAAGAACTCTGATTCTTGATAATACTATGCAACTTTGTTTACCATTTATGGATGAATGGATCTTATGTAATTTATCGTTGCCGTGTTTATATTCGTACAACCATGTTTGGAAAAGGACATATTACTTGTGCTTTATCGAAGATCTCTTATGTCTGCATTAAAATGTTGGAGGTTATGCTTTTGGTTCTATTTGTGCAAATTAACTTCTGGAAATCAAATGCGGCCTGAAAAATGTCCCCAACTATCCCATCATTTTTTTCTTTCCAACTTAATGCATTCATTGCTTCTTTATTTTTTTATTAATCCCAGTTTCTGTGTTAAATATACATTTAGAAGTCGAGTGCGGTGAGAAAATACGAGCATAATTATCTATATGGGGCTAATTGTGAGGTTTGGTTCTTGGATATCAATCGATTTCAAGTACAGAAATATCACATGATTCTACCATTGGTCTCATCAGCAAGGTGTTGAACATAGGCGTTCTTCTTGCGGAGGTTTATTTAGATACTGTTGGAGATGCTGAAAAATATCAAGTAAAGCTTTCCGAAAGATTTACTAATATCAAATTTGTGGTCGCAAAGAAAGCTAATAGTTTTTATCTTGTTGTAAGCGGTGCAAGTATTGTTGCAAAGGTATTATTAACTCTGTCTACCTTAACTCTAAAACCTATTGTGTTATGTGGACCCCACAGGCTTAGAAGTATAGGCATTTAACACATCATGCGTTTCAGGTGACAAGGGATAGAGCTTGGCGAGATTGGGTACTCGATTAAACTGAAGAAAACCTGCATAGGAATATTGGGTCTGGTTATCCTGGGGGTAAGTTTTTTTATTATTTTTCTTTTTTGTTTTTCAATTTTGTGATTTTTTTGCCTTGTCATAAATACTCTTTTGGACCTCATTTTACAGATCCGCAGACAAAAGCCTGGCTAAAAGATCACCGGCACCCAGTTTTTGGATTCTCAATGCTTGTCCGCTTCAGCTGGGGAACATCCACAACATATTAGAAAGACTTTGTCGAAGTATTATGGTTAGTCTCTGATGTGAAATCTGAAAATGTGTCGATGAATATTATTTGCCTTTTCTTGGCTCAGTAAATTATCTAGTTGTTGCTATCCTCTAACCATGGGGCTGCTTATTTTCACAATTTTCTCCTTTGCTTGATAAAGTTTTTTTTACGGGTCACAAAAACTTGTGTCAGACCATCTCACGGTGAGATGGTGACACTTTTCGGATCAAAAAGTAACACTTTTTAAAGAAAAAATGTATTAAATATAAATTTAAAAGTATTATGTATTAACGAAACAGTTTTGAAGTGAAATTAAAGCTTTCCTGTGATAATGATAGGGAATCTAATATTGATGAGGATGGGAATGGAAAGAGTGGAAAACGGCAAACGAAGCTAACCAGTGTTGCTTTCACCACTCGAAAGAGAAGATCTGAAGACATTGAATCGAGAGGTAAAGGTCGTTGAAAATTTTTCCAAGCTCGTAAACATGAGAAACTTGCCCAGTTCTAAAGGTAGACTTATTATTTCTAGGCTGGTAGTTTCAGTTTCTGTTAAAATGATTACTTTTTTGTTTTTTGCCCCCTGAAATTTGAATGGCTTGATTCTCATGAAGGAAACTCAATATTGTTGTATTCAATTCACGTTGACATTGATAGTAACACTACAAGAATTATTGAAAAAAAAGTACAACATCTTATTTTTCAGTTATTCGTCCTTTGTATTGAGAACTATCATTTTAAGCCTTGTTTGGTCCGTGTATGTGAATTGTTTGTGGATATGGTTATGATAATCTTGTAATTCACACTTTCAAGACGGGTGACAATTTATGGGAGTCAAGAGTATTAGAGTTTTTCATAATTGTATTTGTATTTAATTTGTATTTTCATTTTTTTTAATATTTTTTAATAATTTTCTAGAAGGTATTTTCAAGAACCGCCGTAAATTGTCTGTTCTGGAAAACAGACTTTCTAGAAGGTATTTTATAAGAACCGCCATAGAATCCACCGCCGTAAATTTTTACGGCGGTGCCCCACTTTCTACGGTGGTTTTAGAAACCGCCGTAAAAATTTACGGGATATAACGGCGGTTCAAAAACCACCGTTAAAAATACCTGAAAACCGCCTTTAAAACCCTGTTCTACAGTAGTGGCAACACAAAATAATAAAGGGGAGCACCGCGAGAGCACGAAAAATATCCATGAGGTACATTGAATTAAATGTCCCTTAGAATTTACTGGTATTTGACAGAAGATGTAAAATTTAGCGCTTTTGGGAGACAGTCTAATGAAGTTTATTTGGTTTCATTTTGTTTTATTTTTTAGATTAGGTTCGATTCTCATTTAAAAGAAAAAGATCTGAACTCTTCTTTTCTAACACCCGAGTAGGCATCCAACCACCTAATCAAGTGCAGAGTTGGGTGCAATAGGATATATGTCTTTTCATGTAGACCCGAGGTCACACCAGAGCATCTGGTCGGGTGTGGGTTGGGTATATTTTTTTTTTTGATTAAATTGGGAGAGGCACATGAGTGGGCACCCAACTGGAGTTCGGGTAGCTTAGAATCCTACTTTCTTTGAACCTCTTCTCTTCAAATATATAGTAGGTATCCCAAATATCATTTAATTACGTGTTTCCCATTAATTTTTATTTATTCATATTAGACAGCAGGAAGCCGTTCCAATTTAGGATTGTGACCAACTCAATTGAAGTCATAACACCACCGATTGAATCCATTGTGGTTCAATATAGTACAATATATGCAAAACAGGTGAAATATGGTTCACATTGTCAATATGGAAATTCAATACCCAAATATCTCAGGAAATAACTTAATGGAGTACACAACTCAATACTTATTAGCACATATTTGTCCTTGTTTTTATTAGTTTTTTAGTTCGTTCTTCTATTTGTTTTTGGTATAAGTTGGATAGTTTAAGCGTAATTCTGTATTTTTATACTTCCAGCTTATTTTACCGTATTTTGATTGTAATAAGTAAGAATAGGTGATTATTCGTTGTTTTTCACCTCACAGCTAAGCCGGAAGAGCTCAACGCATGAATCCTGATGTTCGAGAATCGAGAACGAGCTTTCAGGTGAAGAAGTAGCAGAAAGATCGAGAGAACAAGACATGCAGCAAGCTGCATCGATCGAGGCAGGTCCGTCGACGTGACTCTTCCCACGTCGGTCGATGCAAGGTCGACTCCAAGACGATGTAACTCTCTGAAGAGTTGATCCAAGGTGCGTCCGTCGACGCGACGTTGACGTGATGGTCCAGTTACGGATTTTAGGGTTTCTTATGCTCAAAACCAAGGGAAAACTATAAAAGCCCTTCTCCAAGTCCGTCCCAAACACACATGATACACCACTACGACCCTACTTACACTCCTACATCTCTTAAACAACGCACCTTACGTTACATAACAACGTCGAGGATCAAGATCGAAGAATCAAGAGTCACAAATTCCGAGCACAACCCATTAGTTCGTGATTCGATTCTCGGCCAAGATTCGCGCAACCTCTCCGGATTAGCTGGAGATTTTACTGCAATTCTTTGTTTAAATAAGTATTCTAAACTCTTTATTTGCTTTTGTAGTTTAATTTATGCAATTAAGTAGTTTCTTTTCAATTATTGTTCTTGAATTATATTATGCTTCGAACACTAGAAACTACTGTTATTCGGATTCCTAATCTTAGTTTAATTTATGTTTGGTTATTTTTCATGCTAGATAATTCATTCCGTTTATCTTGTACTTTAGATGACTTCTTTTCATTTATGTTTGTTGATCATGCTAGAGTACTTAGATTAATTCTCGAATCCACATGTTCTAGTTGCTAAATTAGACTACATAGTTTTAATAAATATTCATGCGTTTTAATTCTTTAAGTAATCAAAACGATCAAAAAAAACCCCAATTTGTATAAGTTACTTGCAATTGAACAAACTATTTGAGATTCCGATTGTATGTTCCTCGAGAGATGACTCGAGTCAACTTTACCAACCTACACGCGACCCCGTTCTCTTGTGGGCTAGCTATTGAATTACTGACAAATATTTATAAGTAGGCAACACAAAGTCTTGAATCAAGAATTGGCGCCATTGCCGGGGACATAACAAAGGTTTCAATAATATGTTTGTTTATTTTATTTTTAGCCGTCTATTTGTATAATTATTTTCTCTAGTCGATGCATTTAATTTTCTGTTAAGTGTATGCAAGGTTGAAGATCACTTAGACCCAAACTTGCACCATTCATCGACAATATTCACCGTTCCAATCAAGCAAAACCTCTTCACATATCCGAAAGCGGATCGTCTGCCACCACTGATTTCGTTTGTGATCTGGTTCCTCAAACGATGTTGAGGCTAAACAATCCTGTCCACAACAACGAAAACGATCAACCACCAAGGAACCCACCTATATGACAAAGAAACAAATACGGGAGTGAACCAATTCATGCCAACGGACCAAAGCAACCTCGAGAGTATCGGGAGAATATTCAATGGAATATGATGGACTAGAATGAAGGACTAGGGGGAGGAAATAGAAATCGTCACCACCACGACCAAGATAACTATTCTGAGTGATCTTACCATGGAGATGAGCAGGTTGATGACTGGCTCGCCAATAACCACCATAACGAGAGGAACGAGTATGATAGAAACTACGCGAGGCCCAATAACCAAGAGAGACACCAACGGGAGGCACGCGAGCCAAGAAAAAGAGAGTTCACGACTCCTCAAGTGGGTCCCTATAGTTTTGCCATAGTGTTGGGTAGAGCTGCAAGAGACTTCGAGCTGAAACCTCATATAATCAACAAACTTTTGACATTTCATGGCCTCGCCAACGACGACCCACTAACTTTTCTCAAAGAATTATATGCTGAAGTTAGTAGGATTCCATCTCCTGGATTTCATCATGAAGAACTTCAAATGGTGTGCTTTCCAAGATGCATGAAGGATAAAGCCAAATCATGGCTATTGTCACTAGAACCAAGATCTCTGGTCGACTGGCCCATGGTTAGCGACAAATTCATAAATAAGTATTACTCAGCATAGACGACGGGCCACATAAGGAGACAAATAGCCAACTTTGCCCAACAAGATGGGGAGTTGCTTCACAACGCATGGGAACGTTTCAAATCATTGTTACAAGCTTGACCACATCATCACAATTCTCCGGGAATGGTAAACCAACTGTTCTACGAAGGGCTTTTGGACTCCTATAAGAACAACATAGAAGTAGCTGCTGGAGGAGACTTTAGATATTTGACAGCAACGGAGGCGAAGCAATTGTTTGAAAAGATGAGTGAGAAGTCGAGGCAAACGAGCTCTCGACCAAGAAAGATAAGAGTTAACGAAGCAACTGAGGTGCCGAGCAACGAATCCGTTGAGACATGCAACCGATGTGGGGAGCAAGGGCATTTGGTAGACACATGCAAAATGGTGTATTACGACGAATGCGAGGCCGAAGCGTACGCCATCAAGGATCAATTGCGCCACCAAGACCTTCCAACCTATGAGCACAGACCTCCAACGAAATTCAACGTGCAACGTAATTCTCCTTACTTAAAATGGGGGCCAGAGAATCCACATTTCGCCCCCGCACAAACTGATTCACCACCACCACCAACAAACAAACCGCCACCATCCGGGCTAACACCTAATCCGATGCAGCCAAACGATCAACTGTTAATTTGGCAGCAAAACCAAGTCACCGAGACAATCAGAAATAGAGATGGACTCGCCAATCTAACTACGCAAGTTAATAATCAGGGAGAAATTCTGAGTGATCTCTCCAAAAGTGTGAAGAATTTAGAAAAAATCATGGGCCAAATGGCAACTTCTATGGCGAAGGTGGAAAATGAGAAAGAAAAACTACCAAGCCAACCAGAGCAAGCTTCAGCTGTCCACATCTTACGAAGATGAAAGAGGGTAGATAATGGAAAAGGAAGAGGAGAGCACGAAAATCCCAACTGCGGAATCACCAAAGGATGACGACCCTAAACCGGTGGACCAAATGCATAAGTCACCAAATCCTTATATTTCTGGTTCTTTAAAAGGGAAGCTTCCAAATCCACCGACCACAGTCGATGACTCCACCCAATCTCCAAATCAACAACCAAGGAAGCTAGCACCTACTATTCGAGACAAAGTTCCCTTTTCGAGTCATCTACGCCAGCCAAAGAAAACAAAAAGTTCATGGAACTCTACAATCTGCTGAAGAAAGTTAACATTAACCTCCCTCTTTTAGACGTAATCAAGATGATACCCGCGACGTTAAATTTTTTAAGGAATTATTCAAGAGGGAACGACGATTGGAGACCACTCAACGAGTAGAATTAACCAAGGAAGTGAGCGCCATCTGCAAGGGTCCGCTACCCAAAAAAGAGAGAGACCCCGGGAGTTTTTTCATAACCATCACCTTAGAAAATGGGCAAACGGCACGTGGAATGCTCAACCTTGGAGCAGGAATTAATTTGATGCCGTATTCACTTTATAAGGAATTCGACTTAGGGACAATGAGGCCAACGACGATGCGTCTGCAATTGGTAGATCGATCAATTAGACAACCACTTGGCATTGTTGAAGATGTTTTAGTTCAAGTCGGCGAGCTTGTGATTCCAGTCGATTTTGTCATACTTGATGTCAGCGAAGTTCCAAAAAAAGGCACGGAGCATACTGAATCGAACTTTTTCTCTTAAAAATAAAAAGCTCATCCACAAGAGAACAGAGCTATTGTAGGCGATAAGCTGACTCGAGTTGAATCATGAGGAATTGCAATCGGCATCTATAAACGTTTGTTCAACGATTCTACAATTAAACACACGATCTATTTTCGGAAAGAGTTTCTACAACTACGAATTCAAAAAAAAGCATGCAACTATTAAAACCTAATTGAACATTTAACCTAATTGAAAGCATAAGAGACTAAGTGAGAAAACATCATGATTTAAAACTAGCGAATTGAGCGTACTGGATTTAATAAACTAAAACAAGTCAAAGTAACATACAAACTATGAAAACTAAATCAAAAGCAAATTACAAATGCAGAATACTTATTCTTCATCTAAGATACGCAGCAATCAATCAAACTTCAGCGACGAACGATGACCATAAATGACAATAAACTTACAAACGAGTCTTCGACGTGATCTTCGAACGAAATCTTCAATTCAAATGTGAAATGGGAAGGGACTTGAGTTTCTGGACGTATATCAACCTTACCCCTCAGATATCTGATTATTTAAATGAAGAAACCACCGGTATTTACAGATTTCTCCAACAAAATCCGCTCAACCGCAGGTGCATCGATCGATGCGTGCCGAGCGTCGACATCGACACGAGCCAGGTTGCTCACATCGACCAGGCAGTGCGTCGATCGACGGAACTAGGATCGACACTACTGAAGCTGAGCGTTGACCTAGCGTCGACCTAGCGTCGATCGACGCGGGCATCTCTCGGCGTCAACGTGAGCAGGTATAGGCGGCAGGACTCGGACATTGGGTAAGCCAGTGTCTGACTGGTACCCAGTGTGATCTCAGCACTTTGCTCGTCTAATCTTCGTCATCTCAAAGCTGAAAGAGAAAATTAAACATAATGAGACTATTACTTATAAATTAAAGAAGAAAAACATAAAATGAAATAAGAACGAGAAATACTAAAAAGAAAAGAAACGAAAATAATAGAAACCTAAAACCCGACAAAACACACAAAATACAAATCAAAAACACACGAAAATCACATACAAATATGTACAAATCAACTCCCCCACACATAGCTTTTTGCTTGTCCTCAAGCAAAATCTAATCTAACGTAGACAAGGAAAAGCTAATTACCCGATTACTTAATTACTAATGCATCCATATGATTCAAGAAGTTAATGCATTATTCGACTAAAAACTCAACTAAAAGGAAGACACGATAACGTTGAGATAAAAGATTTAGACTAGCTTCCAAACACCTAAAAGTAACGAGTTGACTTCCATGTAGGTCACCCATCCATGCCTCTGCTAAAGTCTAGCCCTGCTCAAACCTCCAAGTCATCACCCGACTAGCCCAGTTATCAATACACCTCTTTAACAATATAATCTAAGACTTAAAAATAAAAAATAAGAACTCAACTTGTACAAGGTTTTCTCTTCTTGTACTTATTCTTTCTTTTTCTCTCTTTTTTTCTTTTTTCTTATATATTAATTTTTTTTAAGAGTACCCATCAATATGAGGTACAACAAAATGAACATAATTTACATCAATTAACAGCAAGAGTTCATTAACTCCATTCTTCCATTGCTAGGTGAAACTGATAACATCTTTTCAAATTTAACACATGGAGTATTAACGCCTCCAAAATAAAAGTAAAAATTACATAATGTCCTATAGAGGTTAACTGAAAACGGGGCTAGTAAAGAGTATTCGACTCTTTGGATCGAAACAAGAATAAAACAGAAGACAAGACACTTCATAGATTAGTTACACTTCATTCCCCACAATTACACTATTACTCGAGCGAAAGTCTAAATATCCTAACCAAAGCATCTAACCACGTCACTTCGTCAAGGTTCCAATCAACATCAATACACACAACTCGAATCAAACACAAGCAAGCATACAAAAATTTACTAACCAACCCAAGGACAAACCCCCCCCCCCCCCCCTCACACACACTTAAAACCATACAATGTCCACATTGTATAATACGAAAAATTATGCAAGGTATGGTAAAAAAGGAAAAGGAAGAGAGACGTCCCTGAATTCGTGCTTGAGGTGAAGAGTTGAGTGTTGCAAAGATGTCCAACTGGGTTGAAAAGCGAAGGGAACCTGAAACAAAAATAAAAATAACAAAAACACAAAAAAAACAAATAAGATTAAAAATCTTGGGTTGCCTCCCAAGAAGAGCTTGTTTAGCGTCACTCAGCTTGACGTGGTTGCGTCGTCTACGGCCAAAAAGGGTCAATGAGAGTCACAATCTCCTTAGCATGATTGATTCTTGATCCTTGAAAATACGACTTAATACGGTGACCGCTCCATCGAGATTTGATTTTTCCGGGAAACAACCAGAGGCGAGAGTTAAATAACTGAACTTGCATACCGGCTCGAAGATCTTTAGCAATGATCTTTTTTTAATGTTAGGCCTTCACTTTCCTTTTGTAAATATCCGCATTATCGTAGGCCTCGTTACGTATTTCATCAAGTTCCTCAATTTGCAATCCCCGTGTAGCACCACCTTGTGTCAAATCATAATTTACTGCACGAATCGCCCAATAAGCTCGGTGCTCCATCTCGACCGGAAGGTGACAAGCCTTGCCATAGACCATTCGATAAGGGATCATCCCTAGAACTGTCTTGTATGCCGTTCAATATGCCAAAAGAGCGTCACTGAGCTTAGCTGACCAATCCTTACGATTTGGCTGAACAGTCTTTTCCAGAATTGCTTTGATTTGTCTATTACTTGTCTCCACTTGGCCCGACGTTTATGGATGATATGACGTGTCCACTTTATGTTTCAGTACATATTTTGCCATCAGTTTCTCAAAAGACCGGTTACAAAATGTGCACCCCCATCACTAATGATAGCTCGTGGAAACCCGAACCTACCAAAAATATGCTCTTGAATGAACTTGAGCACGACCTTTGCATCACACGTTCTCGTGGGAACAGTCTCGACCCACTTGGACACATAGTCAATGGAAACCAAAATATATTCATATCCGAATGATGCCGAAAATTGTCACATAAAATCTATGCCCCACATATCAAAAATCTCCACGACTAAATTGCTTGTTTACAGCATCTCGTCACATTTGCCAATGTTTCCCAAGCGCTGGCATCGATCACGTATCTTAGCGAACTCATGCGCATCTCTAAATAGCCTAGGCCAATAAAGCCCGGATTGGAGGACTTCTGACCTCCAAAATGGCCTCCACACTTCTGATCATGACAAAATGAGAGAATATTCCGTTGCTCCTCCGCAGGGATGCATCGTCGAATAAGTCCATCCTTCCCGAACCGAAAAAGGAATGGGTCATCCCAAAAATAATCCCTGCACTTAGAAAGAAATCTCTTCCTTTCTTGGAAGGATAAATCGGCACTTACGTGACCACAAGCAAGAAAGTTAACAATATCGAAAAACCATGGAGTGTTATATAAAGAAATAGCATATGTCAACTCATACGGAAAGACATCATTCAGAAAACAAAATTCACTCACTCCCTCTCTATCCAGTCGGGATAAATGGTCCGCAACCACATTTTCACAACCTTTTTGATCCCTTATTTCAACATTAAATTATTGTAACAAAAGTATCCACCGTATCAAACGCGGCTTACTGTGGGTTTTATTAAAAAGATAGCAAAGAGCCACATGATCACTATGGACGACCACTTTTGAACCAATAATAAAGGCACAAGATTTTTCAAGAGAAAATACCACAACCAAAAGTTCTTTTTCGGTGGTTGTGTAGTTCCTTTGAGCCTCGTTTAACATAAGACTAGAGTAGTAAATGACTCGAAGGAGACTATCCACACGTTGACCCAACACGGTCTCCACAGCGTCATTCGACGCATCACACATAATTTCAAAGGGAAGGGACCAGTTTTGGGCAACGACCACCGGGGCCGTGGTTAACTTTTTCTTAAGAAAATTGAAAGCATTCAAGCATGATTCATCAAAAAAAAAAGGGAACATCACTACTTAACAAATGACAAAGCGGGCGACTAATTTTGGAAAAATCCTTAATAAATCGCCGGTAGAAGCCCACATGTCCAAGAAAACTACGAATACCCTTAACATTCGTGGGAGGTGGCAGACTTTCAATAACATCAACTTTGGCCTTGTCGACTTCCAAACCATTACTCGACACAACAAGACCAAGTACAATACCACGTCTAACCATGAAATGACTTTTTTCCCAACTTAACGTTAAATGACTATCTAGACAACGTTCAAGCACTTTAGACAAATTTTCAATACATGAAGCAAAAGAAGAACCGAAAACTGAAAAATCATCCATGAATACCTCAAGAAAGTCGTCTATCATGTCTGTGAAAATGGAAAGTATGCAGCGTTGGAAAGTCGTCGGTGCATTGCAAAGTACGGAAGGCATTCTCCGGAAAGCAAAGGTCCCACATGGACAAGTAAACGTCATCTTCTTTTGATCCTCCGGCGCAATGGCAACTTGATAGTACCCGGACAACCCATCAAAAAAATAGTAATATTGGTGTCCAGCCAACTTATCAAGTAATTGATCGATGAAAGGTAGTGGAAAATGATCCTTCCGTGTAGCGGCATTAAGCTTTCGGAAGTCAATACACATCCGCCATCCCGTAGTCAACCGTGTCGGCACAATCTCCCCTTTGTCATTCTCGATTATCGTGATCCCACCCTTTTTCGGCACAACATGGACGGGACTCACCCATTCACTATCGGGTGCAGCGAATATGATCCCCTCGTCGATCAAATTAAAAATCTCCTTCTTCACAACCTCCATTAGTGTAGGATTTAAACGGCGCTGACCTACTCGAACTGGATTTGCTCCTTCTTCCAGCACAATATAATGCATGCATGTGGCTGGACTTATCCTTTAATATCTCCCAAACTCCAACCAATAGCTCCTTGGAATTCTTTAAGAACACCAATTAATGCTTCTTCTTCTGCTTTGGCAAGCTCGGCAAAAATGATCACCGACTTCTTCTCGCCTTCCTCAAGGAAAACGTACTTGAGATGACTTGGAAGAGGTTTAAGCTCGTATTTTGGCTCAAAATTTGGTTTCTCGGTTTTAAGCTCACAAAGGTCAATCGCCCCCTCGGAATTAGGCTCAAGCCAAATGTCATCCTCGGCGAGCCAAGAGTCATTGGAATGATCGAGAATGTTATGGAAGTTAGAGTCCTCCTCAAACTTGTCTTGCACAATGAAATCAATGGAATCCACAAATGAACACTCGGCGTTCATGGACGAAGATGGAGTAGCATGATAATCATGGATATAAAATGTGACTGATTCGTCCAACACGGACAAAGTCATGCTCCCATTCTTCACATCAATCAACGTGTTGGTTGTGGCCATGAAGGGTCGACCCAACAAAATAGTATGATCTCGATTATCATCTCGAATTTCACCCACGCCTAGAATTACAAAATCAACGGGTACAATGAGGTTCCCAACTTGTGCAAGGACGTCCTCGACAATCCCCTTCGGGTACCTTACCGACCGGTCTGCTAATTGAAGTCGCATCTTTGTCGGCTTAAGAGCACCTAAATCAAATTGTTCAAAAATAGACAAAGGCATTAAATTGATCCCCGCCCCAAGGTCAAGCATACCCCGAGTTTCTTTTCCATTTCCCAAAGTAATTTTAATCCAAAAACTCCCAGGATCACTTTCTTTTGGGGGAAGGGGATTTCGTAAGTTGACGCTCGCCGCATTTGAAATATAAACTTTGTCATTTTCAGAAAATTTTCTTTTTTTTGATGCCAAGTCTTTGAAAAACTTGACATAAGCGGGAACGTTTCTTATAACATCGAGCAAAGGCAAATTAACATTAACTTTGGAAAGCATGTTATAAAGATCAAAAAATTGCTTATCTTGCTTTTCTCCTCGAAGCCGACTTGGATATGGAATGGGAGGCCGATAAGAATTAGAGGCCTTGTGAAGAGTCTTTGTAGGCTCGACGTCCTTTTCAACATTACCCAGTGTTTTAGGAATGGTCGTCTCCTCGTCTTCTCTCACATTTGGTGAGGTTTTTATTTTTTTGAACGTGGTGAAGAAAATTTGCTTCATGATTAGATTAGGTTGAGTGAGTTATTGATCACGTTATATCGTGAGTTAACCATACGACTTATATTCCATACCCGTCCAAAGAGCCTTATATTACAACCCGAAAAGACCTTTTCCGATTCTTTGTTGGTTACACACTTAAATGCGATGTAGAAGTTTTTGATTTTCGGTGTTTGTTTATTGTGCATGTATTGGTATGATTTGAGCATATACACGTCCCATGCAGAAAATACTTGAGTGCTTTGAGCGTACACCCTATATATTATCCTTGTGAGGATGCATGAATTTGATTTTGGAGCGATAATGTAATAAGGGTGGAGTGTTTGAGGTTGTGTCACATTTATCTATATTTTCAAAATTATCTATGTGTCATCGCACGACTAATTGCTTGGACTGATTTTCATTCTTGCTATACTTTAAATCTATCATTCGTTTGAGGACGAACAAACCAATAAGCGTGGGGTAGTTGATTAGCACATATTTGTCCTTGTTTTTATTAGTTTTTTAGTTCGTTTTTCTATTTGTTTTTGGTATAAGTTGGATAGTTTAAGCGTAATTCCGTATTTTAATACTTCCAGCTTATTTTACCGTATTTTGATCGTAATAAGTAAGAATATATGATTATTCGTTATTTTTCACCTTACAGCTAAATCAGAAGAGTTCAACGCATGAATTCTGATGTTCGAGAATCGAGAATGAGCTTTCCGGTGAAGGAGTAGCAGAAAGATCGAGAGAACAAGACGTGCAGCAAGTTGCGTCAATCAACGCAGGTTTTGACGCTCCATCGATGTGACTCTGCCCACGTCGATCGACGCTAGGTCGATGCCAAGACGACGTAACTCTCTGAAGCGTCGATCCAAGGTGCGTTCATCGACGCACAAGTCGATGTAACTCTCTGAAGCGTCGATTCATGACCGCTTCGGTCGACGCCCATGTCCTGTCTACGCGAGCGCACCAGACGCGTTGACGCCAAGACCCAGCTCACGTCGGTCGATGCGACGTCGACGTGATGGTCCAGTTATGGACTTTAGGGTTTCTTATGCTCAAAGCCAAGGGAAAACTATAAAAGCCCTTCTCCAAGTCCGTCCCAAACACACATGATACACCACTACGACCCTACTTACACTCCTACATCTCTTAAACAACGCACCTTACGTTCCATAACAACGTCGAGGATCAAGATCGAAGAATCAAGAGTCACAAATTCCGAGCACAACCCATTAGTTCGTGATTCGATTCTCAGCCAAGATTCGCGCAACCTCTCCGGATTAGCTGGAGATTTTACTGCAATTCTTAGTTTAAATAAGTATTCTAAATTCTTTGTTTTCTTTCGTGGTTTAATTTATGCAATTAAGTAGTTGCTGTTCAATCATTTTTCTTGAATTATTTTATGCTTCGAACCCTAGAAACTACTGTTATTCGGGTTCAAAATCTTAGTTTAATTTATGTTTGGTTATTTTTCATGCTAGATAATTCATTCCGTTTATCTTGTGCTTTAGATGACTGCTTTTCAATTATGCTAGTTGATCATGCTTGAGTACTTAGATTAATTCTCGAATCCACATGTTCTAGTTGCTAAATTAGACTACATAGTTTAATTAATATTCATGCGTTTTAATTCTTTAAGTAATCAAAACAATCAACCCCCCCCCCCCCCCCCCCCCCCCCAATTTGTATAAGTTACTTGCAATTGAACAAACTATTTGAGATTCCAATTGTATGTTACTCGAGAGACGACTCGAGTCAACTTTGCCAACCTACACGCGACCCCATTCTCTTGCGGGCAAGCTATTGAATTACTGACAAAAATTTATAAGTAGGCAACACAAAGGCTTGAGCCAAATACCACTAAATGCACTTTGAGATCTTGAAAGTTATGTGAAGTCGCACATCGATAATGGGAGCTGCATTGTATAAATAATGATGAAGCTTGAAAAGCGCCTTGATTGAAATTTCCCATCCAAACTTCATTTATTACATGTTGTGTTAGAGCTGGGGCATTTTATTTTAATAACTAAACTTTGCACATCAAAATTTAATACCATCTTATCTATTGTATAAAGTAAACATTGCACAGTAATTCTATTTTAAAGTGTTCATGATGTAATTTGTTTTGGGATAAATTGTTCTTGGTTTTTTGAGTTGAATAACAAGTGCATATTTCTTGTTTAGACTGGTAAATTACATAATTCAATTATAAGTATGTAAATGTTATGTAAATAGTTTTGATATAATGGAATGGCAAGTTGAGCTATATATATGATTTATATGTAATGAATTTACTAGATTGTTTTGTTTACGGACATGAGAATTACTAATAAAACAAGACATATATAATATTTCTCTTTATTTTAATATATTTGCTACTTTTATGCGAACTTATTTGTTGTTGTAATACCCTGTTATGACTACGAGCTACAAGGGAATGATGATTAAATCGTCTTTATGGTCAAAATGCCAGACTTGAAATAGTGAGTACACCGTCATTATGGAACAACGGCTACACCTTGTGATGAAAAACGATTACAACATAAATAAAGACACGATGACATCTAACATCTCATTTACAGAAGAAAATGTAACAGGCCAAGCAAAAAAAATGATAAAATCAAGAATCTCTTTTACCAACAAAAACTGATCAAAAGGTTAACACAACCCAAGAGATTTTCCCTTACCCCAAATACTTCAACCACAAGTGTACTGCAACACAATATTAAACATCGGAATATACATTACGAAAGACAAACAAAATATCCAATAAACTATCAGGGACCAAAATGTCGACCAAAACACTCTACTGCCAGTATCTTTCTCCAGTCCTTCATGTACTTTTGTTGAACAAGGTTAACATCTTTACGAATGAGTAAAACTTCAATAAACTTCAGCATGAACATACCGCAATCGAACCTGCAACATATGTTTAAGTATTAATACAACAATATTATATTATAATTAAAAACAAAATTCTTCAAACACTAACCCATTATCTTGCATAGGGCATGTTTGCTTCTGGTGCGAGAATTAGGCGGGATCATAACGGTCGCTTACTTTAATGCTTATCAACAAAGGGATAATAACAGTCAAGGGCACTATGACCTACATCATGATTCCCTGCTTATGTGGCACAACATACTATTATATATTTTAGTAACGCGCTCCTCCATATCAACCCTAATTGTAAACAAATGATTATCAACACAATGGGGTGCGTACAAGAATCGACACTCTTTCCATGGTTTACTGTGCAACAACAGTTGGCCCTCAACATATTGGGCCATCAATGAGCCAAGAATATCATTGTCGGGGTCTTTGACTAGCTCTTTTAGGTTAGTCATGTTATACATTTTTTCCCATTCCTTTTATCTGGTATTCAGCTGTAAGCTGTAGTCACTTGGTCCATAAAGCTGGAATCCAAAACGTAAGATGACTAGTTAAAAAGGTGGATGTACTTCGTTGTCCGCTCTCGCATGTGGAATCGTGAAGTATCAACATGATAAGAAAAAATCACCATTCAAAGGAAATTAACAGAACTACATAATATAATATAACATATCACAATCTAAACTTACATCATCAATGAGTCACTTGTTTGTCAAGATGTCATTGAAAAACATCCTAGACACGTCACATGTTGATAATGGTAGCACATCTTTGATAAAAATAAAAAAAGCGGTTAATATTTTACTTCTCTTAGATCAACTGGATTCAATGACCTCGGTAAATATAAATTATTATTTGAAAATACAAATACATTTATTATTAAAATAAGATATTATTATAATAATGTATGATACATAATGATTATAAAATGCATGTACTAAGATTATGAAGTTAAATAAGTAGCATCTTTAAACAAATAATTACCTTAACTGGTTCCAATGACCTCGGTATATATAAATTATTATTTAAAAATGCAAACACATTTATTATTAAAATAATATAATAATATATGATACATAATGATTATAAAATACATGTACTAAGATTATGAAGTTAAATAAGTATCATCTTTAAAAAAATAATTAATTTTTCGTTGCCTTCGCTAACCAACGATTAAGGTCATCGACCTTGGCCTCGCCAACCATTATGTGAGGGCGAAACTCTATAATGTTCTCCAATTTATGCCTTTTTCTAGAATTTAAAATAGGTGAGCATTGAGATTCTCTTAGCCGTTTCTTTCCACCCTCACGCAACAACTCACACTCGACATATCGCCTTGACACAGACATGAAATGTATTAAAAAATAATAAATATTTATTTATTACCAGAGTTATATATTATCTGATTCATCATCGTTCGACGTATGTCTCATGCCACCAACGTCTAGTTCATTAACAACAGTTCTCTCATTTTCTTTGCTACTCGTGCCGCAAGACTGCCGACCACCATCTACATATCGGGTGAAAATATTGGAAATTACACACTAAATCATTCAACATATTTTGTCAGAAAACATATAATTTCTTACACGAATCACACAAATACCTGTAATGACTTCTATTATGTCGTGGCCTTTATCATCTTCAAATTTCCCTTCATCGATGTTGTCAACATGGTTGCTCCCTTTTCTTTCCTACATCATATTTAACAAATGATCAAGCTTCTTCTCAATCGCATCAAACTTAGGCTGCACCATCTCCAGAATCGCATGTTTAAAAACAGCCAACCTTCGATCCCTCAGCCTTCCAATACAACAATAATGTATTTGGTCAAGCCCAGCGCCATCTGTCTATTTTCACAACTCACATTCAGGAATGCCATTCACATGAGCGCTCGTATCAGGAACGCCATTCCATTACCACTCGTACAGTCGACATCATCATCATTGCCTTTGCCGAAATCAAATTCCTCTTCATCATCAAAATTAGCCATTCTCTCCCAGAATGGAGAAGATTTTTCCGCTGCTGTTGGCTTTAATGTGCGTTTCACATTCAACTACACATGATGATGTTGGTTAGAATACCTGTGTGTCGTATAACGTTAATACTTCAAATCATTTCACACAATTTGTTACATTTCCTGTCACTAAACAGAGGTGAACATCATTTGCCCTTACGTGGTCATCAACTGACCAATTTATCATTCTCAAGACTTTTTTGCCACATAATTCGGTGAAACTCTCACTGACCTCCGCAATCACTTCAAAAGCACAAACCTGTACAAAATAAAAAGAAAATGTTACAGTAATTAAATATTAATTATTCAGTTTAAATTAGGTAAAAAATTCATTTTTAAAGTAAAAATATCACCATTATAGCAAGTGGAAACCCCTTCAGATTTAAATCAACTCTCTTCTTTGGGTTATCAAATTTCTCTTTCTCCTTCTTTTTCTTCTCTTTCTGCAATTTTTACCTAAAATTGTTAATGGTGCATAAAAAAGATCCCTCAAGGATATCTATTCAACTTATCGATGTCATCGCCTATGTGAAATAACAATACGTCCAACCGTGTCCAACCTAATAGAACCCACACCAAGCCTACAAGGAGAACTAACTTCAATTTATCTTCTTGATCCTTGCAATTACCGAAGGTTGTCAATATTATTTTCCTGTTGATATTTTCCTTGCATTTTGAGAAATACTTTTTCAACTATTTTGCGTTTTCACCTTTCTTTACGATCACCTCACCCAACGGACCAACATCCAAACCAGTCACAATGGTAAACTCTTGCAACCCGAATTGTGCATGTGTTCCTTCAAAATCAAACCACACCTCGTGAGTTTTACCACCTGTCACTCGTTTGATAACTAATTGTTGGATTATTTCAAGAGTAATTTTTTTCTTCTTCAAGTAGAGAAAATGTCTGAAATCGGATGCCTCGAACAAAGATCTTGTGTGATCATCTAGCAGGTCAAAGACATAACTGATCATCCCCAAATTACTACAACAACTTACTTGTGCAATTGCCACACCTTTAAATTTAACTTTTCAAACAAATCTGGAACGATATTTCTTCAATTGATTAGTAAATACATACATAAATCAGATATAAATATAAAATGATAATAACATTCTTTGCACTAAATATATTATTATTATTATTATTATTATTATTATTATGACATTCATCCAGGTGCAATTTTATTGTGTATTTCAGAACACTAATATTCCTGAGGTTAGTAAATTTTTAATCATTTAATTTATAAGGTCAGACAACTAGTAATGACACAATTTTTCATGTTATAAAATTGATTTCTATCTTTTAGGTTTTGAACTTCAAACCTGCACTAGAAATTGTGCTTTATAAACTATCAAAATTCACCGATTATCCAAAAACTCAATTTGTGGCTGCTAATCTTTACCAAGTTGATACTTTTCTTAATCACCATTAGATATCTTATCATATCCCTAGATTTCAGGACACAAATATTTGATGTTATAGTTAACTTCATTATTTGGGTAACTGAATACATTAAACTTAACATAAGTAACTCCATATTTAGGTTTACGTTAAAGATAAGTTGTTTATTTTATCCATTTAAATAACTCAGTGTAAATGGTCTAAATGTTATTATATATAACATAGTTGCCCACAGAATAAAGGATTTCACAAAAATAAATTTCAAAATTAAGATACAAAATGATTGTACCACTAAAACCGATGCAACAAAGCCTAGAAAAGATATACTACATCTCAAGTGTTGGAACATATTAAGAACAAAAAATAAAAAATGCAGTTAAAGAAATTGTAAAAGAAATAAAATGAGAGCTAATTTAAAGTGTTTACGAAAACAGAAAAATGCCAATTATTACTAATATATCACCCCCAACCGAGAAACCTTAGTTCATTGCATATCACTCCTCATCGAAGTGGAAAACCAATTTTCAGGCATCCAAGAAAACATTAAAACTTGTAAGTATTATGGTTTGAGCTTTTAGAAAAGTTATACTTCCCGATTTCACTTTGAAAAGTTAAGCAACAAATCACTATATGAAAAGGCCCTACACTTCAGCATTTGGAAACTTAAGCAAAAAATCATCTGATCAAAAATCCCTAAATAACCAGAATTTGTGAAACTAGGGCAAAATTACCGGATTAAAAATAGTCTTAATTCATACAAAAATCAAATGGGAACAGAACACAAACTCCTAAAATACACATCGCAATATGATAAATTAAGAAAAACTCAACACTCAATTACAAATAATTTACACACGAAGAAATTAAAACTAACAACTAGGGCACTTTTGTACTTAAAAAAAAAACTAACCTTTAAATAGATTGATGTTTGCACTTCATATTGTTGTAGAAGCAATACCCAATGAAAATGTGTTATGAATAACTTTGTCGATGAAGTTTTTACGGTCTCCAACACAGGAGAAACGGGATGCCAGGCGGTGGATAATCGGGATGCCGGATGGTGGAGTGGCGGTGCGGAACAGTGGAGAATCGCGTTGTCCGACGATAGAGAGTGACAGTGTCGGACGGTGGATAATCGCGATGTCGGACGGTGAGATTGAACTGAAAATGGGGTGAGAGTGTGAGATTTGAACGAATGGAATCACTTCTAATTGAGTTTTCTAATGAATTAGGGGTGTTTTGTGAAATATATTTACGATTGATTGGTGTTTTGTAATTAATAAATATTTGAGGTGTTTCGTAAAAAATGAAAAATATTTATTCATTTTATTTAAAAAATTAAATATGCAAGGGGCATAATAAAAAATAAATAAATATTGCTATTTAAATTAATAAATATAAATTAATTTATGACCCATAAAACTCATTATCTAGAGGTATCTGTCTTTTGAATGACAGAAGATTTAAAATGAAGCAAGAGAGAGTGGGGCAACTCCGAGAGAAAAAGATGGTGGGAAAAAAAGTTCTTTTTGTACACAACGTGATGATGGCAATGATGATGATGCCTTCAATTTCACCAGGAATAACAATAACAAACAATTCCCTTTTTCTCTCTGATAATACTTTTTTTGGCTCTTAATATTTTGGTCCTCCTTTTCACTCTTTCCCAACATGCCTGGATAAGTGTTTTCTTATTCTCATGTAAATGGTTAGAGGGAGAGAGATGGAGAACAGGTGTGGGTGTTGGGGAGCAATAATGAGGTGCAATTTAGGAGGCGCCAGCTGTAAAAGTTCTGATTCAAGAAACTCAGCTTCCACCATCCCAAGGAGTAGTCTTGTTTATGATGCTGGTACACACACACACACACACATATATATATTGTTAATTTTATTTTTCTCTCCCGCAAAAAGTTGATTCCTCAAGTTTTTACTTTTGAGTACATATCCTCGGATCATCAGGTGTCGATTTGAGAATTTTAACCAATAGAGTAATATTCGATTCGCAACTCAAGCCATAAAGAGGTTGAAGCTTATATATGTATATTGTGTACGAATTGTCTTTTTTTTTTTTTTTTTTTTTTTTTTGCTTTCTTCATAAATCAGCTTTAATTTAGTGCGAGATTTTACTGTTCTACGTAAATAATTTAACGTTATTTGAGAACCCTGTAAAGTGTTGAAAATGAGCATTCAAATGGAACACTCAATAAAGTTATTTTGTTTTAGTTATCTAGATTGCTGAATCTGAATTATATTGATTGTATACGTCTTTATATTTAGATGTAGTTAAACTTAATATGTTTATTTTCACCATTTAGTTCATCTTAAATATATCTTTTCAATGTTATTTCTCAGAGGATTTCACATTCGACCATGGTTTTCCTTTCCCTTGTGTGCGTGTGTGTGTGTCTGTGTGTGTTTTCTTTATAAAAAAATAAGTTGAGCATTTCAGCTCTGTCAATGCAGCTACCGAGACTCGATATTTGAATGCCAGTAACCGTGAAATGTGTGTCCCGGATGAAGCTCGAAACTCATCCGAAGATCCCAATTCAGATCCACTACCTTTAGATACGAAACCTCCACACCAACTGCTTCAATTTAGCGTTCAACTGCTAAAAGCGGCCACCGGAAATTTCAGACCTGATAGCATTCTCGGGGAGGGTGGTTTCGGATATGTTTTCAAAGGGTGGATTGAGGAGAACGGAACAGCACCAGCAAAGCCCGGTTCAGGGATCACAGTTGCCGTCAAGAGCTTGAAACCTGATGGCCTTCAAGGCCATAGAGAATGGGTGGTTAGTTGATTGTCTGATTATAATTGAAAAAAAAAATGAGTATTTTATGTTGAACTACACGAGTAGTGGTGGATATCTAGGAGCAAATACAGCTGAGAATTTAATTATTTTCTTAAATGCAGGCAGAGGTAGATTTTCTTGGACAGCTTCATCATTCTAATCTCGTTAAACTTATTGGATATTGCATCGAAGATGATCATAGACTACTCGTGTACGAGTTCATGACCCGTGGAAGCCTTGAAAATCATCTTTTCAGGAGTGAGTTATATGTGTTATTATGTTGCGTAAAATTTAACGATAGGAATCTGGATAATGTACTCGAATATGATAATTCCGTCTTGTCTGATAAATCAAGAAATCTATGTATATTACTCAAGTTTAACTTGAAAGATAAATTGTGGTCATGTCTTATTGGAATTCACTTTCAGCACGAATGCTCTGTTTGTTCATGAGTTTACTGTCTAGTTTCTTGGTTCTTGAATAGCTTAAGTAGTACATTTTCAATTTGGAAAAGCTGTGTAGTGTAACTGAGTGCTGATGTTGTGGAAACTATTGAAGGGACCATACCTCTGCCGTGGTCCAACCGGATCAAAATTGCACTCGGAGCAGCCAAGGGCCTAGCGTTCCTTCATGGCGGCTCTGAACCTGTCATTTACCGGGACTTCAAGACATCAAACATTCTGCTCGATTCGGTACGGTTAATTTGGATAACATGAAATTCGATGCAATCATAATTCAAACTCTTATATTAATGCATTTCTATTTTCAGGAGTATAACGCAAAGCTTTCAGATTTTGGTTTGGCGAAAGCGGGTCCACAAGGAGACAAAACTCATGTTTCTACGAGAGTTGTTGGAACGTATGGCTACGCTGCTCCGGAATACGTAATGACAGGTACATAACTCTTACTTATTTCAGCCATTCTGTAATAATAAACATATTCCTTGAGATAATCGCAATATCATTACTAGGACTTGATGATATTCACGTTGAATGTTAAAATTTGAGGATATTTGTAGTTAAGAGTTCAGAGCATCCCATTTGATGTTATAAAGTCAGTGTTTGCAAACACTAAAAAAATAAAACCGATTCTTGGCTTCCATGGGTGAAAATGAGTGCGTTCCCCTGGAAGCTAAGAATCGTTGTTATTTATTTATTAATTACTTTTTATATAACGTTTTGCAAACACTTCCAAAGTACTATTTCCTTAAATCTTGTGTGTGTGCGCGTGTGTATATAACACTCTCTATGCTAAAATCCTCGATCTCTTCGCTCTAAACACTTGAGAGAAATCTGTTCATTTTCTTCTCACAAGCTTTAGAATCCATCAAAATGATCAACTTACTGACTGTCTAGTTTTCCTCTCAGGACACTTGACTTCAAAGAGTGATGTTTACAGCTTCGGTGTTGTCCTCTTGGAGATTTTAACCGGTCGAAGAGCGATGGATAAGAAAAGACCTAGTGGAGAACAAAATCTCGTTACATGGGCTCGGCCATATTTATACGACAAGCGAAAGGTTTATCAGCTAGTGGACCCTCGCCTAGAACTCAATTACTCGATCAAAGGCGTACAAAAGATATCTCAATTAGCTCTGAATTGCCTGAGCCGGGATACAAAATCTCGCCCTTCAATGGATGAGGTCGTAAAGGTTCTCACAACGCTGCAAGAACTCAATGATCTCGCCATACAATCTTGCCATAGCCACTTTTCTCGAGTAGGAAGGCTGAATAAAAAACCAAATGGTACGCATGAGTTTAGAAGCAACCAATCAAAGAGCATTAAAGAGCCCCCTCTAATATCTCATAAGCATCATTGTAAATAAGGAATGCTCCTTTCATTCAACCTTGATCGTTTTCCTAGTCGTAGCAATGGATAGATATCGACGCTTTCCATTTATATAATAGTGTTGTTGTTTATTGTGTAGTTTTTCTATACGTTTTGATTCTTGAAAATTTTGTAAGCACCATATAAGACACCTCCTCTGCGTGAATTGCCGGAACCGTTCCGCCATTTAAAATATTAATTTGATTAAATCAATTTGGTTTTTTCACAAAAACTAAATCACATATTCAATCGAAAAGTTAATGTCAATAATTAAATCACGTAGGGTGTTTAGCGAATTCGTACCGTATTAGTTTTACGAAAAAATTAAAGTTACAAATCTTCTTAAGCGTTATTAGTCCTTCGTCTCCTTTCGTTTTCGTTTCGAGAAAGTAGTGTGGGCACCCAAATATAAATTCTATAATTTTTTTGTATTTTTCTTGTGTTATAACTTTATCTATAAGAAAACATTTTCCTAGTAGGAAACTGCATGTCTTTAATTATCTTATAATTAAATAATTCATAAATGATTAAATATTATATATTTAATATTATAAATTAGTCCTTGGTTAACTTTTCCATCTTCCCATAAGAATTCGAATTTACATTTCCAGCTAAGTTTATAATTAAAATGTCCACATGGAATTGTGAAACTATAATTAGAAACTCTAATAAATTGAATAAATAATCAAACTCTTTAATTATTATATCCAACTTATTAATTTCAATATTATTCCACTATAAATTTTGAATTGCACACTTTTTCACTATAGATTAATTTACTTTATCACATTTTGAGTCGTCCAGTGGTATAATCATTTCATATGAATTAATCCTCCACAAAAAATCCATAATTGGAACTAGGTGAATTTCCGTTAACCTTTCCAATTACTTTTATTTTCTCATTTACCATTAATTCATTAGCGAGTTGTTAATTTATAATCGAATTATAAATTAGAGGCCTCATTCCACTCGGTTCTAAAATTAACAAATGAGGAATCATCTTTCTGCTTCGCGTAAGAAGGTATGGATTCCATGTCTGCTAAATTATATTCCCAACCATCTAAGTTGAACAAGATTGTAAAATGCAAGTTTAGAGAATATTTGCAAATAAACTCTAACGTACAAATTAAGAATCTTCCCGAAATGAACGGGAGTTTATAATTGCTTAAGGATTAAGATTTAACTATATATGATCATCTGTGATACAATTAAAATTTCATATCAATACGGAATTTTATGAAGTTCAAATTAAATCGGTTCAGTTATTATATAAACAACTCATACATAAATACTCCCATCTAGATGTCAGTACATCGATAATTCGTGTTCATGGGGCGCATTAATGATATTTTACTTAAAGATCTCAAACTTTAATTATATTCGTCATAGACTTAATTTTAGTTCATTATGCACAATTCTAATCCATCGTATATAACTTTTTATATACTAAAACTAAGGTAACAACAAATGAATTTAGGATTTTCTTATAATGTTATAAAACAAACATACACATAAAATGTGTATACTAGTTTGAATAAAATATCGCTTTATTAAATTCAAAAGTATAAGTACTATTTTATATGCTTTAAGGGCACAATTCTTAAAAATCTCCCGCTTGCCCTAAAGCATGTAAGACATATCATTAAGTCCTAAAGTATACACGGATCTTGATATCCACCTTCGAGTATCTACATCTGATTGAAAATTAAATTCAGTGTATCCGTCTAATCTAAGGGTACTATTTTGATAGGTGAGCATATAATTTCGTATTCTCCAAAGATACTTGATAATATTCTTCACAACTATACAATGAGTTTTTCCTAGATTTGATTGAGAACGGCTAACTATCCCCACCACATAACGTATGCCGGGCCTAGTACATAACATGCATTAGGCTACTTACAACTGAGGCATAGGGAACTCATCTCATTTCCTCTTCTTGTTCTGGAGTTTTGGGTGACTGATCCTAATAGAGTATGACTCCATTTATAGTAAGTCGGTAGACCTTCTTGGTGAACTTGTTTGCTAAGCGATGTTGGGAGGTCCCTTGGTGATTCTGGCATGCTGGCATCAGATTCTTTCCTTACTTCTTCGATGGACTTCATGATCTCACATGTGTTTCGGGAGGGCAATCATGTTGCTTATGCTCTCTCTAAGTCTGAGTCTCCCTTCTACGATTGGTTCACTTTGCCTCCGGTGTTTCTGATTGACCTGATGAACGATGATACCTTGGGTAGACCTTTGTTTCACTCATTTTGCTAGTTGCTACGAGCCTACTAGTGGAAGTTTTTTATCGGTTCAGATGTGGGCTTCAAGGGTGCTGCTCTCTGGATCACGACTTGCTTGTTGTAAATTATTTTTTTTGGTTGTTTTGTGGTGATTTGTACATATTTGTATGTGATTTTCGTGTGTTTTTGCTTTGCATTTTGTGTGTTTTGTCAGGTTTTAGATTTCTTTTGTTCTCATTTCTTTTCTCTTTAGTATTTTTTGTTCTTATTTCATTTTATGTTTTTCGTCTTTATTTTATAAGTAATAGTCTCATTATATTTAATTTTCTCTTTCAGCTTCGAGACGACGAAATTTAGACGAGCAAAGTGCTGAGATCACACTGGGTACCAGTCAGACACTGGGTTACCCAGTGTCCGATCCTGCCGCCTATACCTGCTCGCGTTGACGCCGAGAGACACCCGCGTCGATCGACGCTAGGTCGACGCTCAGCTACAGTAGCGTCAATCCTAGTTCCGTCAATCGAAACACTTGACGACGCAACTTGCAGCCGCGTCGATTCATACACGCGTCGATCGACGCACTGCCTGGTCGACGCGAGCAGCCTGGCTCGCGTCGACGTCGACGCTCGGCACGCGTCGGTCGACGCACCTGCGGTTGAGCGGTTTTTATTGGAGAAATCTTTAAATACCGGTGGTTTCTTCATTTAAGGGATCTGATATTCGAGGGGTAAGGTTCATATACGTCCAGATACTCAAGCCCCTTTCCATTTCACATTTGAATTGAAGATTTTATTCGAAGATCACGTCGAAGACTCGTTTCTATGTTTATCGTCGTTTATGGGCATCGTTCGTCGCTGAAGTTTGATTGATTTTTGCGTATCTTAGATGAACTATAAGTCTTCTGCATTTGTAATTTTCTTTTGATTTAGTTTTCATAGTTTGTATGTTAGTTTGACTTTTTTTAGTTTAGTATTTCAAGTACGTTCAATTCGATAGTTTAATCATGATGTTTTCTCACTTTTAATTTCTAGTTTCTTATGCCTTCAGTTAGATTTAAATGTTCAATTAGGTTTTTAATAATTGCATGCTTGTTTTTGAATTCGTAGTTGTAGAAATCCTTCCCGAAAATGGATCGTGTGTTTAATTGTAGAATCGTTGAACAAACGTTTATAGACGCCGATTGTAATTCCTCACGATTCGACTCGAGTCAGCTTATCGCCTACAATAGCTCCGTTCTCTTGCGGACGAAATTTTTATTTAAGCGAAAAAGGCCGATTCAAAATTTGGCGCCGTTGCCGGGGAATTGACAAAGGCTGTCCAAAAATATTTGTTAGTTTATGTTTTGTTTAGTTCATTTAAATTGTGTCCTTTTGTCTCGATTGTTTTAATTTGTTTGTTAGTGGATGCAAGGATGTAGGTCTTTTGGTGGAGAAGTAGTACCTTTGATCGACAACATTCACCGGGTAAATCGATCAAGACTCTCATCGATAGCGGAAACATCGATGGATTCATCCAGATCAAATCCTGCAGAACTGAACCAACAGAAACCTCAAAATGAACAGAACAATATACCTAATCCACCACCGTTTAACCAAGATCATTTCAATCAACAAGTTAACAATCAAGGCTTACATCTGAATCAGCAACAAGTGCCTCATTTCTTTCATCAACAACAGTTTAATCAACAACAATAATCTCATCCTCGAGGCCCGTATGTGCCATTTAATAGGCCGTTCCATCAATATGAGCCTCAGCCAGCTCGTATGCATGAATTTGATCGACCCGTGATTGGACCTTCTACATCATGCATTCGCCTAGGCCCAGCAGCTCGAGATTATGAACTCAAGGCCATCCATTTAAATCGTTTGCCTTCTTACCATGGGCATCTAAACGAAGATCCAATAACGTTCATCCAAAAATTTTAATCGGTCATCCAAACCTTTCCTTTGCAAGGACTTTGTGAAGATCAGTTGAAGATGAGATGTTTTCCGTATACGTTAAAGGACAAAGCGGAGACTTGGTTTTTGTCGTTGGAGCCTAATTCCCTTACGAATTGGGACATGTTGTATGATCGCTTCATGGGGAAGTATTATTCGAATCGAACAACGGCTCTACTCCGAGTCAAGATAGCGTCATTCAATCAAACGGAGGGAGAAACTTTCCATGAAGCCTAAGAACGTTTTAAAGAATTATTGACACAATGCCCACATCATCATTATCCACCCGAGCTCGTTAATCAATTCTTTTATGATGGGCTTATTCTTACTTTTCAATATATGGTGGACAATGCAGCAAGGGGAGAGATTGGATCACGAACCGCTCAAGAAGTCTGGGACATATGCGAGTCAATAAGTTACAATTCTCAACAGAAAAGCTCACGGTCAAGGAAGGTGGATGTTCATGAAATCGAGATGTCACATTCATCCCCTGATGATATGCAAATACTAGTCGAATTGACAAGACAAGTGGCCTCGCTGCAAACTCAAAACACACTTTTATCTCAAGGCATATCTCCATCATCGGAAACATGTGGCATTTGTGGAGTGTATGGACATGGAGCGAATGTATGCCAAACGACGTTCGAGCAGCCTGGAGGAACCAATGAACAAGCATTCGCTGTACAAGGTTATCAAACAAATCAAGCCGAGCAATGGTATCAAAACCCTAACCAACGCAACAGTAAACCTTATTGGTGGAGAGATCATCCAAATTTCTCATGGTCGAATCCTAATAATGCGGCGAATCCGATACCGAACCAAAGGCCACCAAATAACTTTGTTCCCCAACAACAATATCAACAACAATAGGGACAGGGTCAATTTTCATTCTCAACTCGACCAATGCAACAATCACAACCGCAAGGACAAGGTCAAGTACCATTTCCTCCACATCCGCAGGGGCAAGTTCAAGTACCATTGCCTCCACCACCACCAACTCAAGCACCCGTTTCACCAACACTCGAGGAGACTTTGCGTACATTTATGCAACGCATTGACTCAAATTTGCAACGCACTGAGTCAAATTTGATACATAATGACAAACGGATGGATAAGCTTAAGACAGCCCTTGGCCAACTGGCCAAGCAAGTAGGAAAGAACGAGCAAGGCAAGTTGCCGAGTCAATCTTCGCAAGCTCAAGCAATCACTGTGCTAAGAAGTGGGCGAGTTGTAGATAATAAAGTTGCATCTCCCGATGAGATCTCTAACCAATCACAACTTCAAACCGATAGCAAAAATACCAACCCACATGAGAAAGAAGGCGAGGAGATAACCATTACCAAGTCACCGGATAATGTTGAAAAGGACATCGAGCCTAAGAAGACTCTTCACAAGGCCTCTAATCCTTATCGGCCTCCCATTCCATATCCAAGTCGGCTTCAAGGAGAAAAGCAAGGTAAGCAATTTCTTGAACTTTATAACATGCTTTCTAAAGTTAATTTTAATTTGCCTTTGCTCGATGTTATAAGAAATTTTCCCGCTTATGTCAAGTTTTTCAAAGACTTGGCATCAAAAAAAAGAAAACTTTCTGAAAATGACAAAGTTTGTATTTCAAATGCGGCGAGTGTCATCTTACGAAATCCCCTTCACCCAAAAGAAAGTGATCCTGGGAGTTTTTGTATTAAAATTACTTTGGGAAATGGAAAAGAAACTCGGGGTATGATTGACCTTGGGGCGGGGATCAATTTAATGCCTTCGTCTATTTTTGAGCAGTTTGATTTAGGTGCTCTTAAACCGACAAAGATGCGACTTCAATTAGCAGAACGATCAGTAAGGTACCCGAAGGGGATTTTTGAGGACTTCCTTGTACAAGTTGGAAACCTTATCGTACCCGTTGATTTCATGATTTTGGACATGGGTGAAGTTCGAGATGATAACCGAGAGCATATGATTTTGTTGGGTCAACCCTTCATGGCTACAACCAACACGTTGATTGATGTGAAGAATGGAAGCATGACTTTGTCCGTGTTGGACGAATTAGTTTCATTTTCTATCCATGATTTTCATGCTACTCCATCTTCGTCCATGAACGCCGAGTGTTCATTCGGGGATTCCATTGATTTCATTGTGCAAGACAAGTTTGACGAGGACTCTAACTTCTGTAACATTATCTATCATTCCAACGACTCTTGGCTCGCCGAGGACGACGATTGGCTTGTGCCTAATTCTGAGGGGGTGATTGACCTTTTTGAGCTTGAAACTGAGAAACCAGATATTGAGCCGAAACCCGAGCTTAAACCTCTTCCAAGTCATCTCAAGTACGTTTTCCTTGAGGAAGGCGAGAAGAAGCCGGTGATCATTTTTGCCGAGCTAGCCAAAGCGGAAGAAGAAGCATTAATTGGTGTTCTTAAAAAATTCCGAGGAGCTATTGGTTGGAGTTTGGGAGACATTAAAGTGATAAGTCCAGCCACATGCATGCATTATATTGTGCTGGAAGAAGGAGCAAAGCCAGTTCGAGAAGTTCAGCGCCGTTTAAATCCTACTCTAATGGAGGTTGTGAAGAAGGAAATTTTTAAGTTGGTCGACGAAGGGATCATATTCGCTGCACCCGATAGCGAATGGGTGAGCCCCTTCCATGTTGTGCCGAAGAAGGGTGGGATCACGATAATTGAGAACGACAAAGGGGAGATTGTGCCGATACGGTTTACTACGGGATGGCGGATGTGTATTGACTTTCGAAAGCTTAATGCCGCTACACGGAAGGATCATTTCCCACTACCTTTCATCGATCAATTACTTGACAAGTTGGCTGGACACCAATATTACTGTTTTCTCGATGGGTTGTTCGGGTACTATCAAGTTGCCATCGCGTCGGAGGATCAAAAGAAGACGACGTATACTTGTCCATTTGGGACCTTTGCTTTCCGGAGGATGCCTTCCGTACTTTGCAATGCACCGGCGACTTTCCAACGCTGCATACTTTCCATTTTCACAGACATGATAGACGACTTTCTTGAGGTATTCATGGATGATTTCTCAGTTTTCGGTTCTTTTTTTGCTTTATGTCTTGAAAATTTGTCTAAAGTGCTTGAACGTTGTCTAGATAGTCATTTAACGTTAAGTTGGGAAAAAATTCATTTCATGGTTAGACTTGGTATTGTACTTGGTCATGTTGTGTCGAGTAATGGTTTGGAGGTCGACAAGGCCAAAGTTGATGTTATTAAAAGTTTGCCACCTCCCACGAACATTAAGGGTATTCGTAATTTTCTTGGACATGCGGGCTTCTACCGGCGATTTATTAAGGATTTTTCCAAAATTAGTCGCCCGCTTTGTCATTTATTAAGTAGTGATGTTCCGTTTGTTTTTGATGAATCATGCTTGAATGCTTTCAATTTGCTTAAGAAAAATCTACGGCCCCGGTGGTCGTTGCCCCAAACTGGTCCCTTCCCTTTGAAATTATGTGTGATGCGTCGAATGATGCCGTGGGGGCCGTTTTGCATCAACGTGTGGATAGTTTCCTTCGAGTCATTTATTACTCTGGTCTTATGTTAAATGAGGCTTAAAGGAATTATACAACCTCCGAAAAAGAACTTTTGCTGTGGTATTTTCTCTTGAAAAATTTCGTGCCTATATTATTGGTTCAAAAGTGGTCATCCATAGTGATCATGCTGCTTTTCGCTATCTTTTTAATAAAACCCAAAGTAGGCCGCGTTTGATTCGGTTGATACTTTTGTTACAAGAATTTGATGTTGAAATAAGGGATCGAAAAGGTTGTGAAAATGTGGTTGCGGACCATTTGTCCCGACTGGATAGAGAGGGAGTGAGTGAGTTTGGTTGTTTGAATGATGTTTTTCCGTATGAGTTGACATATGCTATTTCTTCATATAATACTCCATGGTTTGCCGATATTGTTAACTTTCTTGCTTGTGGTCACGTAAGTGCCAATTTATCCTTCCAAGAAAGGAAGAGATTTCTTTCTAAGTGCAGGGATTATTTTTGGGATGATCCATTCCTTTTTCGGTTCGGGAAGGATAGACTTATTCGACGATGCATCCCCGAGGAGGAACAACAGAATATTCTCTCATTTTGTCATGATCAGCAGTGTGGAGGTCAGAAGATGGCTTACAAGGTCCTCCAATCCGGGTTTTATTGGCCTAGTCTATTTACAGATGCGCATGAGTTCGCTAAGACATGTGATCGATGCCAGTGCTTGGGAAACATTGGCAAACGTGACGAGATGCCGCAAACAAGTAATTTAGTCGTGGAGATTTTCGATGTGTGGGGCATCGATTTTATGGGACAATTTCCCGCATCATTCGGATATGAATATATTTTGGTTGCCGTTGACTATGTGTCCAAGTGGGTCGAGGCCGTTCCCACGATAAAGTGTGATGCAAAGGTTGTGCTCAAGTTCATTCAAGAGCATATCTTTGGTAGGTTTGGGTTTCCACGAGCTATCATTAGTGCTGTGGGTGCACATTTTTGTAACCGGTCTTTTGAAAAATTGATGGCAAAATACGGAGCGAAACACAAAGTGGCCACGACGTATCATCTGCAAACGTCGGGCCAAGTGGAGACAAGTAATAGACAAATCAAAGCAATTCTGGAAATGACCGTTCAGCCGAATCTTAAGGGTTGGTCAGCTAAGCTCAGTGACACTCTTTGGGCATATCGAACGGCATACAAGACCGTTCTAGGGATGAGCCCTTATCGGATTGTCTATGGCAAAGCTTGTCACCTTCCGGTTGAGATGGAGCACCGAGCTTATTGGGCGATTCGTGCAGTGAATTATGATTTGACACAAGATGGTGCTACACGAGGATTGCAAATTGAGGAACTTGATGAAATACGTAACGAGGCTTATGATTATGCGGATATTTACAAAAAGAAGGTGAAGGCCCAACATGACAAAAAGATAATTGCTAAAGATCTTCGAGCCGGTATGCAAGTTCTGTTGTTTAACTCTTGCCTCCCGTTGTTTCCCAGAAAACTCAGATCCCGATGGAGTGGTCTGTTTTTGGTTGAATGGAAGTTGCCATATGGAGTTGTGAAGTTGGTCAATGAAAAGACCAATGAACGTTTTCAAGTAAACGGCCACCGTGTTAAGTCGTATTTTCAAGGATCAAGTATCGATCATGCTAAGAAGACTGTGACTCTCATTGACCCATTTTTGCCGTAGACGACGCGACCACGTCAATCTAAGTGACGTTATACAAGCGCTTCTTGGGAGGCAACCCAAGCTTTTTAGCTTTTTTTATTTTTGTGTGTTTTCGTTCTTTTTGTTTTGTTTCAGGTTCCCTTCGCTTTTCAACCCTGTTGGACATCTTTGCAACACTCAACTCTTCACCTCAAGCACGAATTCAGGGACGTCTCTCTTTCTCTTCCTTTTACCATACTTTGCTTAAATTCTCATTTTTTTTACAATGTGAACATTGTATGGTTTAAGTGGGGGGGTGGGGGGGGTGGGGGGGTTGTCCTTGGTTTGATAGTAAATCTTCTGGCTGATTTGAGTTGTGTGCATTGATATTGATTGGAACCTTGACGAAGTGACGTGGTTAGATGCTTTGGTTAGGATATTTAGACTTTCGTTCGAACAATAGTGTAATTGTGGGTAATGAAGTGTAAATAATCTATGAAGTGTCTTGTCTTCTTTTCTATTCTTGTTTCGTTCTTAAGAGTCGAATACTCTCTACTAGCCCGTTGTCCAAGACCCTCTATAGGATTTTATGTAATATTTATTTTTATTTTAGAGACGTTAATACTCCACGTGCAAAGTTGAAAAATGTTATCAGTTGCACTTAGTAACGTAAGATCGGAGTCAATGAACCCTCGCTTTTAATTTTTTTAAATTATGTTCGTTTAGTACCTCCTCTGTATGGGTACTCCATAAAAAAAAGAAAAAGAAAAAGAAAAAGAAAAAGAAAGAATAAGTACAAGAAGAGAAAACCTTGTACAAGTTGAGTTCATATTTTTGTTTTTATTTCTTAGATTGTTTTGTTAAACAGGTGTTTAGATGATTGGGCTAGTCGGGTGACGACTTGGCAGTTTGAGCGGGGATAGACTTTGGCCGAGGCATGGATGGATGACGTACATGGAGGTCAACTCGTTACTTTTAGGTGTTCGGAAGCTAGTCTAAATCTCTTATCTCAACGTTATCGTGTCGTCCTTTTAGTTGAGTTTTTAGTCGATCTAATGCATTAACTTCTTGAATCATATGGATGCATTAGTAATTAAGTCATTGGGTAATTAGCTTTTCCTTGTCTACATCTAGATTAGATTTTTCTTGAGGACAAGCAAAAAGCTAAGTGTGGGGGAGATTGATTTGTACATATTTGTATGTGATTTTCGTGTGTTTTTGCTTTGCATTTTGTGGGTTTTGTCGGGTTTTAGGTTTCTTTTGTTCTCGTTTCTTTTCTTTTTAGTATTTTTTGTTCTTATTTCATTTTATGTTTTTCTTCTTTATTTTATAAGTAATAGTCTCATTATGTTTAATTTTCTCTTTCAACTTTGAGACGACGAAGATTAGACGAGCAAAGTGCTGATCACACTGGGTACCAGTCAAACACTGGGTTACCCAGTGTCCAAGTCCTGCTGCCTATACCTGCCCGCGTTGACGCCGGGAGACACCCGCGTCGATCGACGCTAGGTCGACGCTCAGCTACACTAGCGTCGATCTTAGTTTCGTCGATCGACGCACTTGATGACGCAACTTGAAGTCGCGTCGATTCATGCACGCATCGATCGACGCACTGCCTGGTCGACGCGAGCAGCATGGCTCGCGTTGATGTTGATGCTCGTTACGCGTCGATCGACGCACCTGCGGTTGAGCAGTTTTTGTTAGAGAAATCTATAAATACCGGTGGTTTCTACATTTAAGGTATCTGATATTCGAGGGGTAAGGTTCATATGCTTCCAGATACTCAAGCCCCTTTCCATTTCACATTTGAATTGAAGATTTCATTCCAAGATCATGTCGAAGACTCGTTTCTATGTTTATTGTCGTTTATGGGCATCGTTCGTCGCTGAAGTTTGATTGATTCCTGCGTATCTTAGATGAACTATAAGTCTTCTGCATTTGTAATTTGCTTTTGATTTAGTTTTCATAGTTCGTATGTTAGTTTGACTTGTTTTAGTTTATTAAGTCAAGTACGCTCAATTCGCTAGTTTAATCATGATGTTTTCTCACTTTTAATTTCTAGTCTCTTATGCTTTCAGTTAGGTTTAAATGTTCAATCAGGTTTTTAATAAATGCATGATTGTTTTTGAATTCGTAGTTGTAGAAATCCTTCCCGAAAATGGATCACGTGTTTAATTATACAATCGTTGAACAAACGTTTATAGACACCGATTGCAATTCCTCGTGATTCAACTCGAGTCATCTTATCGCCTACAATAACTCCGTTCTCTTGCGGATGAGCTTTGTATTTAAGCGAAAAAGTTCGATTCATGTGGCCTTTTGCATTTTTTGTCGCTTTGGTTTGATCCTTTAGCTACTTGCATGGGGAGGGTACTTTTTCCTCTACGAGTGTTTCTTCCACAAGGGTAAGTTTATGTCGAGAGTTTTTAACGAGGCCTAAACATATGCTTTCAATCGAAGGACCGACCTCATGATCCATGTACTAGTTTGACTTTTTTCTCCTTTTTAATAAAAATTCCTACTTTTTTGAAAAAAAAATATTTACATATGTCATGTACCCTAAGATCTTGATCATACTTTTCTCATGAAGTGACTTTACATATTAAACCATTAATATAATCAGGGGCGGAATTAACTTAACCCTTGAGGGGGCCGTGGCCTCCCCAAAAAAATCCCAAACCACTACTTATGATTTTTTTTATATTATATACATAATGGCCTCGCAAAATTTTCAAGTTTGTAGCTTGATCTAGAGGATTGTGTACCTCATTTATTCTTAAATGATCCATGGTTCAATTCTACCTCTTGCCAGTTTTTCCTTCTTTTTTCTTTGTCTCTTGTTTTTCTTTTTTCCTTTTTATCTTTCTTTTTATTTTCTTCCCATTTTTCCTTCTTTTTGTCTATTATTTTTCTATATTTCTTATCTTTCTTTTTATTTTCGTCTTTCACATTTGTGTCATTTTAGCTTCCTCTTTTTTCTTCTCGTTATCTCTTGTTTATATGTTTTTTATCTTTCTTTTTCATTTGTTCCTTTTAGTATCCTTCTTTTTTCTTTCCTTTATCTCTTATTTTTTTATATTTTTTATCCCTCATTTTCCTTTCTTTTTATTACCCTCTTTTTTATTAATTAAATTTGAAAAGAATGCTATAGAATTAAAGACACCACCCCTCTCACTTTCTTTTTATTTCTTATCTTTATGTGTTTTTCTATCCTTTTTTTTCTTTCTTTTTATTTTTCAACTTTCTCGTTAATTAACTTTAAAAAGCAACAACATAGAACTAAAAAACACTACCCTTTTCTCTTTTTCTTCATTTCCTTTTATTTTACTCACTTTTTCTTTTTCTTTCCCTATTCTCACCAATTACTGGTATCAACTTAGATGTAAAAATACGTCTTCTTATTTCTATTCACCTCTCAAGTTTCTTTTTTTTCCTTCTTATTTTTAATTTTATATTCTCTCTAATTTATCGTAACACCAAAGAGGTTAAAAAATACATTTTTCTCTTACTATAACGTTAGTCGATTCTCACTATTTAACAAAATTATTTTTGTCTTTTAATACGCGACTCCCTCAAACTAAGAATCCTGAATCTGCCCCTAAATATAATATTTTACTTTCAAATCATCTCTAGGAAGAAGAAGGGAATAATGCAAATGTATAGAAAGCCTACTATCATGCACCAAAAATTCTCATTGTACAAAAATAAAATAATAAATAAACAACTAAATAATAATTAAATAAAACAACCTCCGCAATCAACTGTACTATTTAAAATTTTGGATATTTAAGAGAACTAACATAATTGTTCGTATTTTTCTAGACATGCATAAAATAATAAATAAAAAGGAAAGAGAATAACATTAAAAAAAAAGTACATAAAATGGAAGAGAGAGAGAGATGAAAAAAATGAACTATGAGGGAATAATATATGTCAACCTTTAATTAATGAATGGAATTCAATCACAATATATTAATATAATACTTGTGATATGATATTAGATATTCACGTCGACAAGCATGTAGTTACTTATACAGGTTTAGTGAGCGGACTCATTTGTTAGAAGGTGTAATCCTTCTGGGTGGTGGGCGAGCTGTTGTTGGGGGCGGCAACCTCTAGTATAAGAGTGGTGAGATCTTATGTGAGTTGACGAGCTCTTATGATGAAAGCATTATTATATCAGCTCGGCACCAAGTCGTAACTCGGTGTTGAGAGTTGGACTTCATGGTTTTTGGGCCTTGTTGGGCTGCTAGCGATTATTTTACGGGGTCCCGGCAGACTATAATTGTGAACACGGTTATTAGCCCATGACTATTTTGACAATATAGCAAAAGTTCTCACATCTATGAAAACTTAGCATACAGAAGAAATTCTAATTCACTACTACAGAGAACCGTCAACAGCATCGGTTGTTTTTGCTAATAGGCATCGGTTTTACAACCGATGCCTATTAGACCGACGCCTATAACCTGGACTTTAGGCATCGGTTTTACAACCGATGCTTATAATTGACATATGCACCAGTTGTTTGACCATAACCGATGCATATAGTCATCACAAGCCGATGCCTAATGTCCATATACAGTCACCAAAAGCATCGGTTACTGTGAAACAACCGATGCCTATAGTTGCACTATAGGCATCGGTTTCACTGTAAACCGATACCTAATTTTCACTACACGCATCGGTTTTTTGTAAAACAACCGATGCCTATAGTGTAGCTATAGACATCAATTTTATTCTACAACCGATGCCTAATGTCTTCTAAGGCATCGGTTATTGGAAAACAACCGATGTCTGTTGGTGAACTATTGATTAGCGCAGATTTGTCCTTATTTTTATTAGTATTTTAGTTCTTTTTTCTATTTGTTTTTGGTATAAGTTGGATGATTTAAGCTTAATTCCGTATTTTTATATTTCCATCTTATTTTGCCGTATTTTGATCATAATTGATGAGAATAGGTGATTATTCGTTGTTTTTTACCTTACAGCTAAGTAAGCGGAAGAGTTCAGCGCGTAAATAGATGAAGTTCGATGTTCAAAAGTGGAGAACGAGCTTTCCGGTGAACAAGTAGCAGAAAGATCGAGAAAATGAGACGTACTCTCAGTCGTGTCGGTCGACGCAAGCATCGACACTACGTTGACGTGGATCCTGCCCACGACGGTTGACACTCAGTCGACGCCAAGCCAACGCAACTCTCTGAAGCGTCGATCCAAGAGTGCATCTTTCGACGCCAAGTCAATGAAACTTGCTATTGCGTCGATCCATGTCCGCGAGTCGATGCTCCCGCCCAATCGACGCGAGCACATAGGCTGCGTCGATGCCGAGCTCCAGCACGCATTGGTCACCGCGACGTCGACGTGGCTGACCAGAAAATGCATTTTTAGGGTTTCTTGTGCGCCAAGATAAGCTATATCTATAATTACCCTTCATATTTTGGTTTTAAAGAGAGAGACGACTACCTAGGGTTAGAGAGCACAGAAACAACGCATTTACACACTTTTGTTACGTAGACAGAAATAAGGATTGAAGATTCAAGATCCTTACGCTCAAGAATCACTTCAAGTCGAGATTTCGTTCCCAACTCCGGATTCGCTGGAGATTTTTACCACTTTTACTAGTTCCAATAAGTTTCCTAAACTCTTAGTTAAATTCGTTGTTAATTCCTTAGTTAATTTCTTAGTTAATTCTAGAACTAGACAATTAGTTTTGATTTATTTTATGCTTGATACTTTAGATATATTGGATTCAACTAGTTTATTTATGCAATTTTATTTATGTTTAATTTCCCGTATTTAGATTCTTATAATACAATTGCTTCATGATAGTTTCTTGTGTTCATGCTCTTAGATTCGTTGCTTTTATTTCTTAGTTCTTAAGTTCGAATATTCAAATCATTGTTCGTAGTTGTTAATCTAGTTTAAAATAATTAGTTTAATTAGTCTTAGTTTTAATATTGCTTTAGTTTATAGTGATCAATTCAAAAATCTTCAAAACCCCCCAATGTACATGTATTTTATGATAGTTTGTGAATTGAGAAAAGCGTCTAAGAGACCGAACAGTTGTCCTCGAGAGAATCGACTTGAGTCAAACTCACCACCCTACAAGTTCCTCGTACTCTTGCGAGCAAACTTACGTGTTTTTAAATTAAATATCTTAAAAGGGGTGCACAAAAGTTTGGATCAAAAATTTTGCGCCGTTGCCGGGGACAACGAGTAGGAATTAAGGATGTTTTTCTTTTTATTTTCTATTTCGTCGTTATTTGTATAATTGCACTTGGTTTTGATTTTTGTCACTTGGTACGTTGATTTATTGTTGAGTTTATGCAAGGTAGACGATCACTTCGATGCGATCTTGAACCATTTATTGACAACATCCATTGTTCAAATCCACCAAGACCAAGGCCCCTTTTCATTCCTGAAAGTGTTTCATCTACAACTACTGATTTTTTTTGCGACGATATCCCTGAGGCAATGTTAGGAGCACAATCAATCTGAAATTGTGATTCCCCACCAAGATCACCACCACGACCCATTCAAAACGTGTATGATAGTGAAATAATCATTTTGCAAGGACAACCACAACCTCGAGCCTACTGGGCTAATTATCAGCAAAACATGGAGAACATGAGACAAGACGAAGGGAGAAACGGAGGAGTTAACCAACAGCATAACGGCGAACTAAATCGCCAACTTAATAACGTAGTCGATCATCCACCGAACATGGCGAATAACAACGCTAATCGTCAACACAACATCGAGAACTTGGCATTAAGAAATGATAATTTTCATCAGCATAACGAGTATGCTAACAATCATAGACGGGTAGATGATTGGTTGGCGAACCAAAACCATGGCTACGAACAAGACCATTTTGAAAGGAGATACGAGCGCGATAATGATTACAAAAGAAACGCATATGGCAACCGCTACGAAAGAGCTCAATACAAAGTTAGTGAACACAGGGGAGATCGTGCACCTAGACAGCGCGATTTGGCGCGTCCGAAGGTTGTACCTTTTAGGTCCGCTATTGTTCTTGGACCAACTGCAAGGGAAGTGGAGATTAAACCACATCAACTTAATTTACTCCCGACCTTCCACGGAGGAGCCCATGAAGATCCTTTGGCATTTTTGAACTATTTTGTTGATGAAGTTGACAGATTTGTGGTTCATGGCCTTAACCAAGAGGAGGTGCGAATGATTTGTTTCCCGTATAGCATGAAGGACAAAGCGAAGTAATGGTTACTATCCCTAGAGCCTGGTTCGTTGACTGACTGGGGGATGATAAGCGAGAAGTTTTTAAATCAGTACTATTCAGCACAAACAATGGGGCATCTTCGGAGGCAAATTGCTACCTTTGAACAGTTGGAGAGAGAGCTATTACATGAAATGTGGGAGTGTTACAAGATGCTTTTTCAAGCTTGCCCCCACCACAACTATTCTCCGGAGATGACTAACCAATTTTTCTTCGATGGTTTGTTGGACCATGGGAAAAGAGAAGTAGAAATAGCGGCAGGAGAGGATTTCAGAGATTTGACAGCCCCCGAGGCAAGACGAGTGTTGGAGAAGCAAAGCGAGAAATCCAGACAAACCAACTCTCAGCCTCGTAAATTAAAAGTTAATGATATAGCCATCCCCGATCCCGATTTAGATGACGGCAAATTAGTCAAGGAAAAATGCGAGGATATATTTGATGAGAAATTGGCAGCCTGGAAGGCCGAAAGGGAAAGCAAGGCCTCTTCAAGGAAGGTTGCTGCGATGTGTCAAAAATGCGGATCCCCCGAAAATTTAGCAGAAATGTGCCCAAACAATGTTGAACAACATGATGACGTTAACGCAATCCAGAATTATTCAAATCAAGGGCCCAGGAAGTTTACCACGCAACGTGATAATCCTCTTTTTAGGTGGGGCCCAGGAAGTCCGAATTATGTCCCACCTGATCTGCACAAGAACCATTGCCACCACCACAAAATAATTTCCATACGCAAAGGAAGGTGCCTACAACAGTTCAATCGACTGATCAGCTTTTGGTTTGGCAGCAGAATCAAGTGGCCGAAACTATTAAAAACCGAGATAGACTTGCGGACGTTCGAAACGAAATCAATGACATGAAAAAGGCTATTCTTGAGAATATAGCTGGGCAGAGGAAACTAGAAACATCAATAGGTCAATTATCGACTCACCTAGCCAAGCTCTCAGACGAGAAAGGAAAACTTCCAAGTCAAGCAGAACAGGCGTCGGCAGTTCATGTCCTTCGCAGTGGAAAGAATAACGATAACGGAGTAGTTGACCGATATGATGAGGTCGAGGTCGAGAAAAAAACACCAACTCCTAGCAAGGGCGATGATTCTAAACCATTAGATCAGCTGCATAAATCCTCTAATCGATATGTTCCCGGATCCATTCAAGGGATGATTCCCAATAAACCCCCACCGCCGAAGCAATTAACGACGCCGATCAAGGATACTATTCCTTTTCCAAGCCGTTTGCATCCAGCAAAAGAGAACAAAAGGTTCATGGAACTATATAACTTATTGAATAACGTCAATATCAACTTGCCACTTTTGGAGGTAATCAAAACAATGCCTGCCTATGTGAAGTCTTTTAATGAACTTGCTTCAGGGGAGAGACGCTTGGCGTCAAAACAATTTGTAACACTGACAAAGGAACTTAGCGCGCTTTTCAAGAAGCCATTACCTAAGGAACGTGATCCTGGTAGTTTCTGCATCACTATTTCATTGTCTAATGGACAAAAAGCAATAGGAATGTTAGATCTTGGAGCAGGAGTTAATTTAATGCCTTATTCACTTTATCAAGAATTTGATCTTGGACCACTAAAGCCGAGGACCATGCGACTACAGTTGGCCGATCGCTCAATTCGGCTACCTTTGGGGATGGTTGAGGATATTTTAGTACAAGTTGGAGAGCTAGTGATTCCAGTTGATTTTGTGGTTATGGACGTTGGCGAAGTGCCGGTGGCAAGCACGGAGCATACCATTTTACTGGGGCGCCCGTTTATGTCTACCAACCATACATTAATTGATGTTCATAAGGGAAGAATGACGATGACCATTTTGGGCGAATCAGTGACGTTTTCTCTGAAAGATATTCAAAATACTCCTACCCCTGCCATGCTAGAAGATTGATTGTTCGTTGATCCCGTTGCATCATGCATTCACGAGCTAAAGGGAGTCGTGGTTTTTGACGAATTAGGCGACGGGGATGACGCTGGATTTCCAAGGACGGAGGGGGATATGCTATAAGTTGATTTAAGCGAGGAGTTTGATGAGTTTGACGACGAGAAGCATTTGAGTGGGGAAGATTTGATCGAGTTACTGAGGATTGACACAAACGATATTATTGAAGAATTTTAAGATGAATTAGATGTGGAGAGCAAAGCACCTAAATTCGAGGGAAAGGTGGAGTTGAAGCCACCAACAAATCATTCGTTGTACGATACCCTCGACCCCAATAAAAATTTTGACCATGTGAGGAACAAGGGCTAGGCATACGACATCACTTAGATGCCAAATAAGAAGAAATCAAAAGAGGTTCGCACCAAGGAAGTTCAAAACTTGCAGTATGAGGTTGGTCAATTAGTGCTGTATAATCATAACCGTAAATTTGATTCAACAAATCTCGAAGCCGAATGGAGTGGACCGTTTTTAGTTAAAGAATTAGATGAATATGGAGTAGCCACTCTATACAATAAGCGTGATAAGACGCATTTCCAAGTTCATAAGCATCGACTTAAGCCTTATTACGAAAACTGTATGAAGAGTCAAAATGATAGTTGGAGAGAGTTCGTGGGACCACCATGAGGAAGAGATTAATCGAGCATGAGGCGTCTAGCAAGCGACGTTAAAATTTGCGCTTCTCGGGAGGAATCCTTTTGTATTTTATTTTAAGTTTATTTAATATTTTATTTTGGTTTTTATATTTTTTGAACAGATGGAAGAACTAGAACGAGGGGAACTGATAAATCAAGCGAAGAAAAATCAACCCAGAAATTCTGCCTGTGTCGACACCGAGATTGCTCACGTCGGTCGATGCGGCGTCGACGCATCTGCCGATAAATTGCTCTCTTTTGCGTCGATCTGGTTCACGTCAGTCGACACAGCCTCGACGCGAACCCGTACCCGTCCCAAAACACATTTAAAACTCGGATTGACCCGCAAACCCGACCCACATCCATTTTGACCCGCGGGAACCACGTGGAAACAACATAAAAACCGTCATAACCCCCATCTTCCTTCACTTTTCAATCCCCAATTTCAATTATCAAAATTTCCTCCTTCCCTCTTCACGAATTTTATTTTCTTCAAAATTCTTGCAAACACTCACGAATTTAACCACCATAACCATTCAACCCACATAACATGTACCCAAAAATTCCACCTCCCAACTTCTGTTCAAGCAATTTCTCAAAACGAGCTACGTAGGGTTTGGGGCTATTTTCCGGAAACAAGCTAATTCGAGCTTCAATCGTCGAGGTACTTCGCTTAAAACTCTCTTGGGATATATATATTGTTGATTGGTTATGTTGGGAAGCTTTTGGTGAAGGGATTACTCAAGTTTTTAATTGTTTGAACACGCACGCCAAGTGTTCGACGAAATTCCCCAAAGAACCAAAAGGTTTTATTTTCAAGATTCTTCATTCCCGTCGCACTTCTTATTGATTGACAATGTATCGAGCGGGAAAACGCAAGGATATTTCGGGGAAATACGGAGCGTCTTCCCCAATTTACGACAAAAAGAAAGGGGACGTTTTTAAGAATATTCGACAATGGGGGTTCGCGACCCATCGGACTTTGAACATTGATGGAATCGAGGAGGAGGCCTCGAATGGATCGGAGCACCACACCGACCTTTCTCGTTATGTCGAAATCCTCGGTTGTGGGTATTTCGCCTGCATGCACCTACCCAGATTTAGCGAGCTTATGCTCGAGTTTTTTGCTACGTTGCAATCCGAAATGACGAGACGTTCACATGTAGGCTAGGTGGTAATGACGTTTATATAGACGAAGAAATTTCTGGCAACATTTTTGGTTTCCCGACCGAAGGGGAACACCCGGTAGGCATTCAAGGCTTCAATTTAGCCTCTTTTGGGGGGATGATCACCGGGGGCAACAAGGGCGACTGCAAGCGATTTCCTTGCTCGAAGATTCAAGATGACGCCCTCTATTTTGCCTACAATATTCTCGCCCACATCGTTTTATGCAAAAACGAGGCCACATACGCGACCAAGTCCGAGCTCTACATTCTACAGTGTCTTGTTGACGTTCGTCAACCCCGGCTATACCCATTGATTTTGAGCGGATTCTATAATGTTAATAAGGGTACACCGGGTAGTAAAACTCCACTTCTCTCCTTCGCACCGTACATTACCGGCCTCGTCCGTCACTTCGGGTTCGATCCGGTCGAAAATGGCTTGCTACCACTCAGGACGACTTCACTATCTTTGACACGTGCCCCTTCACCCCGAGTGAGGTCTATGACTCAAGGAGGCTCCTCATCTTGACTGAACGAAGAGGATGGCGACACGACGATGGAGCCGGACCTACGTACCAATTCAGGCCCGAGTCTCGATTGGGGCTATTTTTTCGAGGATAACCGAGCATTTCAATTGAAGATGTTCGACAAGCTCCAAATCATCGACGACATGAATAGACACAAACCACGAGAAAAACTAACGGAGCTTGAGGAAAATGCAGGCTCGCATTTTGAGACTCGAGGAGCGATTTGAGGCATCGTTTCCCCAGCCCGGCATGGACGTCGATGATGCTCCCGAGGATGATGGATCCCACGACACTAGTGCAGAAACAGTTTTCTAGATCGCCCTGTTTCAGTTATTCTAGATCACCCTGCCCAGGCGTTCTGAACTAGAGCTGTTCTAGAATATCAGATTTTCTAGATCAGCTTTCTGAGGCGTTCTAGAATATAGTATATTCTAGAACGGTTATTTGAGACAATCTAGAAAAAAAATTTACCCGTTCTAGAAAACCATTTACCCAGTTAATATGTTCTGTAAAATAATATTCCAGATCGGTTAGACAAAAAGATGATCTAGAAAATATATATTCCAGAACGTCTCTCCCGAAATGACGATCTGGAAAATATATATTCTATAATGGCATTTTCGAACAGGGCGTTCTAGAATAAAGATTTTCTAGAACGTTTATTTCAATGGCGTTCTGGAATATGTATATTCCAGAACACCATTTAGAAAGAGACGTTCTAGAATATACATATTCCAGATCGTCATTTCTGTAGAGACGTTCTGGAAATATGTATATTCCAGAACACCATTTAGAAAGAGACGTTCTAGAATATACATATTCTAGATCGTCATCTGTAGAGACGTTCTGGAATATGTATATTCCAGAACACCATTTAGAAAGAGACATTCTGGAATATACATATTCTAGATCGTCATTTCTGTAGAGACGTTCTGGAATATGTATATTCCAGAACACCATTTAGAAAGAGACGTTCTAGAATATACATATTCCAGATCGTCATTTCTGTAGAGCATTCTGGAATATGTATATTCCAGAACACCATTTAGAAAGAGACGTTCTAGATCTAACAGTTTGATTTCCCAGTTTTTCTCATTTTTTTTTCCAGATTTCCCTAAATTAAAAATCTTTCACAAAACACCAATCATTCATAATCCAAAAATTATCCATTAATTACAATAATACATACACACAAAAATATATCAATACGAACAACATAAGTCACCAAATACACAATCACCAAATGTTAAAACAGGAAAATCGGAGATAAATCTTTAAGTTGATAATCCAATTTCGAATAAAACAGATCAAAAAATAATCACAAACTATATAATCACATGCCAATAAAAGCTCAATTCCTAAATCAACGTCCTTCACCAAATCTCACGCACCGGTCTTCTAATTTAACTTTTAAACTGAAAATTTTTCTACATTCCAAACTACCCACAAACTATCAATCAAATCGAACATAAATTTCGAGACAAAAAATGTTTTCTGGATCTGTTTTGAAACTATTTCTCCCAAAAAGTCTAACTATCCCATGAAAGATAATAATAATAATAATAATAATAATAATAATAATAATAATAATAATAATAATAATAATAATAAAAATAATCATAATAATAATCTTAAACGTGAGATTCATCGTTACTATCGAAATCTACTTAAATTTTTATTATTTTAAAATTATTATATCTAATAAGACCCAACCCACCGTCTACAATCTAATTATTTTTCAGTAGGGGGCTTGGGACCCTATAAGCCAAGCCACCGGCTCTGACCCCTTTTCTGCCTGATAACTCTGATAAAATATTTGTGAAGAAAAGAAAAGAAAAACAAGTTAGAGATGAAAAGATAAGAGCTTAGGAAGAAAAGAAAGAGGGCAAGATACAGAAAGTGCAGCAGTCCCACTTTTATTACATAGTTTAGTAAGTTTGCATCACGTGTCGTGCTTTCTTTTTCTGTCTCTCTTTGGACACATATACTTGATTTATTTATTCGGACACATATACTTGATTTAAAGTGATTCTTTTTGTATCTATCATATACCTGGCATGCCTACCCTCGGGATCACCTTCTCTTTGTGCACCGACCTCATTAATTCCCAACATAAAATACCAAATTAAACATAAAATTCGAATTCTCTTCTTTCATGCTTCTCTTCCTTCTCTCTCTTTGGAAAATGAGTGTGGCTAGAAAATGTAGTGTGAGTTAGGAATAAAGTTTATTTTCATGGAGGGGTGTTATAGGCAACTCACTTCGAGTGTAAATAACAAAATGTAAAAAAAAAACAAAAAAAACAAAAAAAAACACATATGGGTGTTTGAGTATTCGAGTGCAACTAGTAAAGGTTCGGGTGCAAATAGTATTGCCCCTTTTCCCCCAAATTACATAAATTTCTCTGGGTTCGAGTCGACCGACTTGTCCACCTTACGGTTGTACAAAAGCGATTTATGACTGATGGGTGTTTTGTGATTCGTGAAAGTTTGAGGTGTTTCACGAGAAAGATGTATGATTGAAGGATTGTTTCGTGACTAATGAAAATTTGGGTATTTTGTAATAAATGAAGAATATTTATTAATTATTTAAAATATTTAGAGGTAAAATAAAATATTTAACATGGGAAGGACACATTAGATATTTACAAATTAATATCAATATTAATAAAAATAAATATAATTTGGTATTTGACAAATATTATTGATTTAGGAGTGTCTAACGAAAGACAAGTATAACGGCCGTAACTACAAGAAATTCACAATAAAAAAGACGCAGAAAAGGATGCAGAAAAGCTTTAAAAAAAAAAAACAATTTATTGGTGAAAATTGAAAAGGTGGCCAAAAATGCAATTGTCTAACTATTGTTGAAACCAATTTTGTTCAAGTAATCGTCCAAGTGAATTTATATATTTCCTGAATTTTTTGTCCCAATCAACATGTCAATTGAGCGCATGTGGGATCATTAAGGCATACAAAGAAAAACATGATGGAAAACTAAAATACTGAGCTCAAAACAGCACAGAAAAATGGAGAATTAAAACTTTCTTTCTTTCAAGAAAGACAAGGTTTTAATAAGATGCCAGCTTTCCTTGTTCACAGCCTGTTCTAGAAACTCAAACATACCCTCATATGCAGTAAGAAATTTAAAACCTCTGCAGTTTCATTTTCAATARAGATGAGAATAGATGTTCTGATGGCATGTTAAATATGGAGAAAAGTACACTTGAAACAAATAGGCATCACTTATTTTCTTAGCCAGCCCTGGACTAATTGAGACTTTTTGTCAATTTTTCCTCATTTAAGCTACTATGAGACTGTCTCACGGTAAGACGGCAGAAAAACTCTTTCGATTACTAAAATTGAAATTATCCTTGTAAATTTTTATTTTTCTATAGTATGTTTGTAAGACGGTCTCACATAATATTACTTGATGTAATAATCAAACATTAAAATCTTGATAGATAACTGACTTAAATGCACAAGGACTTGAAACACAAGTCAAATGAAAAATAATCTATGTATTTATAACTGAATGTATATTTGGAAATAAATGGTTCCATGCATTTATATTGGCATCTATATGAAAGTTTCTTGTCATATTGCTCACTTRGCTCTTCATATACTTGTTCATCTTTTCTCCTCATTTGTTTAGAAAATGTCGGCCTTAGACAATTTGACTGACCAAATTTGCTACTCCCTCCGGTTCATTTTATATGTCGTTTGGGGCTAAAACACACTTATTAAGAAAGGTATAAAAAAGACTAATTTGTCCATATTAATGCTCCCTTTTCACCTTCCGTCTCACCTCATGCGCAGCTTTTTTAAATAAAAAATAATACTCCCATACCTTTCATCTTCCTCTTTAATTTGAAGCACAAATAACAATCTTCCCCATTTTCAAATTTGGATTCAATGAAACTAAAATTAAAATTTCATCCAATATTCAAAGTCTTCTACGGAGGCAAAAAAAATTCATCAAAATTCAAAGTTCTCAATGGAGGCAAAAATTAAAAAAAAAATATTGTTGAGATACCTATAAAAAGACAAACTAACTATACATAATTTTAATCACCAACATATCCATGGCTTCTATTAGTGCAAATCAAAATAATAACCCAATATTTTTATTTGACTTGAATATAGCTCCAACAAATATCGAGAGTCAAAACCCTGAGATATCGAGTTTTTTATTGAACGAGATCAGCTCAAACCAACCTGATGTACAACCCACTGTGGAAATTGATGATTTGATTCCAGTGATAATTACATCAACTTCGAAACGAAATTTGCTTCTTGATCTCAATGTGGAACCAAATCAAGATTTGGATTTTCTACCATTGGAGTTAGATGTTGATGAACTTCAAGAAGAAGAGGATTTTATCTCAACTACAAATTCGGGTAATTTATCATTCGCTAATTTTCTCTGCGAATATTGATTCAAGATGAGTTGTTATTACTCAAATTGAGCTCGAGTAACTTGATTTAAAAAAAAAAAACAGATTATGAACTAGATTTGTTGTGAATTATGAAGTAGACAAAGTATGTGTATTTTTTATGATGCAAGTTAAACTAGTGCGTTGCTYAGTGACTTTTAATTATGAAGCAAGGGCTTCAATTTCATGGATTTTACAATTTTCATGAGCTTTGAAAATATGATATTTGAATTTATATTTCTTTTATGTAATGTTTTACTACAACATGTTTGAGCTTCATATTGGAAAATATAAGTTAGGTTTTTGACAAAATGTCATCAGCATATTTATTTATTTAATTTTGAGGAAAAAGACCAATACTGTCGCACTTTTTGGTCATGTAGAACCACTTTTCGTCGATATGCACCATGTTGTACATACTAACAAATT